>PVJD01009273.1:0-64447 GCA_004026545.1 Mormoops blainvillei | reverse complement strand
CCAATATCTCTGATGAACATTGATGCTAAAATACAAAACAAAGTATTGGCAATCCAGATCCAGCAACACATTAAGAAGATCATCTACCACGATCAAGTGGGATTTATCCCAGGGATGTAAAGATGGTACAATATTCACAAATCAATAAATATAATTCACCACATAAACAAAATGACAGACAAAAATCACAAGATCCTATCAATAGATACTGTAAAAGCATGATAAAATCTAGCACCTATTTATGATAAAAATACTCGGCAAAGTGGGAATACAAGGAGTATTTCTCAATATAACAAAGGTCACAAATGAGAAACCTATAACCTATATCATACTGAATGGGCAAAAACTAAAAGCATTTTCCTTAAGATCAGGAATAAGACAAGGGTGTCCATTTTCACCACTCTTATTCAACATAGTACTGGAAGCTCTAGCCACAGCGATTAGACAAGAAAAAAATGAAAGGCAACCAAATTGAAAAGGAGAAAACAAAACTGTCATTATTTTCAGACAGCATGATAGTGTACACAGAAAACCCTATAGTCTCCATGAAAAAATTACTCGACCTAATAAGTGAATTTTGTAAAGTAATGGGATACAAAATCAATTCAGAAATCAATGGTGTTTCTGTACACTAACAATGAACTATCAGAAAGAGAAACTAAGAAAAAAAAACCCATTTACTATAGTAAAAAGAAAAATAAAGTACCTAGGAATAAATTTAACCAAGGATGTAAAACACCTGTACTCAGAAAACTACAGAACACGGAAGAAAGAAATTGAGGAAGATCCAGATAAATGGAAGCATACACCATGTTCATAGACTGGAAGAATTAACACTATTAAAAAGTCTGTACTACCCAAAGCAACCTATAGATTCAGAGCAATTCCTATCAAAATACCAATGACATATTTCACAGATCTAGAACAAATATTTCAAAAATTTATATGGAACTAAAAATATCTCAAATAGCCTCAGCGATCCTGAGAAGGAAGAACAAAGCTGAAGGGATCACAATACCTGACATCAAACTATATTATAAGACCACTGAAATCAAAACAGTCTGGCAGTGGCATAAGAACAGACACATAGATCAAGGGAACAGAATGGAGAGCCCAGAAATAAACCCAAGTCTCCATGGTCAATTAATACATGACAAAGGGGGCACATACAATGGAGCAAAAACAGTCTCTTCAATAAATAGTATTAGGAGAATCGGACAGGTAAATGCAAAAAAAAAAATGAAACTAGATCACCAACTCACACTATACACCAAAATAAACTCAAAATGGATAAAAGATTTAAATATAAGTCGTGAAACCATAAAACTCCTAGTGGAAAACATAGGCAGTAAAATTTCAGATATCCCACAGGGCAATATTTTTGCCAATATATCTCCTAGGGCAAAGGAAATAAAGAAAAAAATGAACAAGTGGGGCTACATCATGTTAAAAAGCTTCTGCATGGCTAAAGAAACTGTCAGCAAAATGAAAAGGAAACTGACTCTATGTGAGAATATATTTGCCAATGATACATCAGACAAAGGCTTAATTTCCAAAATATATAAAGAACTCATGTGACTCAACACCAGGTAAACAAACAATCCAATTAAAAAATGGGCAAAGGATTTGAATAGACATTTCTCCAAGGAGGACATACAGATGACCTATAGATATATGAAAGGATGCTCAACATCACTACCCATCAGAGAGATACAAATTAAAACCACAATGAGATAGCACCTCATACCTGTCTGAATGGCCATCATTAATAAATCAACAAACAACAAGTGTTGGCGAGGATGTGAAGCAAAGGGAACCCTAGTGCACTGTTGGTGGGAATGCAGACTGGTGCAGGCACTGTGGAAAGCACTATGGAATTTCCTTAAAAAATTAAAAATGGATCTGCCTTATGACCCAGTGATTCCACTGCTGGGAATATACCCTAAGAATCCTGAAACACCAGTTCAAAAGGACTTAATCACCCCTATGTTCAATGCAGTGCTATTTACAATAGCCAAGTGTTGGAAGCAGACTAAGTGCCCATCAGTAGATGAGTGGATTAAAAAACTATGGTACATTTACATGACGGAATACTAAGTAGCAGAAAAAAAGAAGGAACTCCTACCTTTTGCTACAGCATGGGTGGACGTGGAGACTATTACGCTAAGTGAAATAAGCCAGTTGGTGAAAGATAAACACCATATGATCTCACTCATAGCTGGAATCTAATAAACAAAAACTAATGAGGAAAACAGAACCAGAGTCATGGAAACATGGAACAGACTGACAACTGTAAGAGGGGAGGCGGGGCAGGGGGGGAGTAGTAGAAGGAAAGGGGAGGGATTGGTCAAAGAACATGTATGAATGACTTGTGGACATGGACAATGGAGTGGGGACTGACTGAGGGATTGAAGGGCGGGCTGAGTGGAAGGGGGAAAGGGGAAAATATTGGGACAACTGCAATAGAATAAACAATAAAAACAAATAATAAAAAAGGATCATTCCACTCAGTAAATAATATAGATTGACACATTTTGCTAACTTCTGTGACTCTTCAAAGTTAGGATGTCTGACCAAACAACTTTTTGAAGAATAAAGTCTGCAAGGCTTAGCCTGAGAGACAAGTCAGTGTTGTAACAGGGATATCCTGCTAAGGCCAAGCAATCATCAGTGTTGTACAAATGACAGCTGAGGAGTCAGCAGATATGGCTCTGAGATCCGAGGCCCCATCCCTTGCCCATTTCTGGGCCTCAGTGTCCCATTCTGTAAAGATCAGGAATCTTTACCAGTGGGCTCCTTCAAAGTGTTGATGTGAAGCTGAAACAAGATAATGTGTACGACTGCATTTTGTTCAGAAATAGTAAAACACTAGGCAAAAAAAAGCTGATGTTGCAAATATTACTGTCACTTGTTTTGCAAGCTTTCTGCTATGTTAATGTTACTGGATTCACATTTTTGATGATAAGTAGGCCACGAAACTCTCACATAATGTCATTGGTAGAAAAATCTGTTCTTGTCATCATTTGAAGGTGCTTATCTGATGTGGATGTCATTGTCTTCTGTTAGTTCCTTTTCTTGACACTTTGTTTTCAGGTTGGCAGATTTGTATCACAGGAATGCGTGTGTGTGCGCATGTACACAGAAGAGGAAGAGGGAGGGTTAAGGGAGGAAAGAGAAAAAGAATGTCACAGAGAAGGAAGAATGAGAGGAACAAATGAGTTAACAAGTGGAAAAACTATTCACTCCCATTCCACAGATATGTCCTATTCTTGAAAGTGTTTCTTATTTTGTGTGCCATACGCAGATTATAGTGATAAATTATTGGTGGCTTTGTACATACATTCTTCGGTTGAAGCAGTTGGGGATGCCACTAATTCTGCAACTGACTCTCACCTCATGGTGCTCTGCTTCTCCATTTTCATGCCAAAGGGTTTGCCAATTATAGTTGAAGATGCATAAATCCTTGTTTCTCAAACTAAAATTCACAGATCTCTTTTCTAGTAAATACAAACCTTCTGTGTTTTTTGTTGGCTTGTTTTATTAAAAAATAGCTCCTTCTTTAAAACGTTGCCCTTTGGCTTGTGAGTGTTCTGAATTCACGCCTCCCCATCTCATCTCTGTCATTCTGCCCTCTGTTTCCCTTCCCTCCTACCCTGCTGCTCACTGCACGCGCCTGCTGGCCGAGCCTCATGCGTTCTACCTCCTTAAATGTTCGTGAGAGTAAATTTCCAGTTTTGTTATGGTGCAAGCTTATTGAAAAAGTTCACAAAATGTAGAAAAAAAAGATATGTTATAAAAAATAAAGGTTCTTTTTTCACCTTACTGCTCCAATTCCTTTCCTCCCCCACAGGTATTCCTCCGCCACAGTTAGAGTTGAGTACAATGCTTTTTAAAGGTCTGGAAAGATACAGAAACTGAGAGGTAATTTTTTTTTTCTTTCTCTGTTCCATATATGGTGCCCTACGGTAGGCATTCTTCAACACTTTAATTGAATTTATTTATTGTATCTTAGAAAACTTTCCATGTTAGTATACATATAGAGAGAGTTGTCTCATTCCTTTAAATAACTACAGAGCATTCAATGGTATGGATGTACCTACATATTCGGGCATTTCCATGCCAATGAATATTCAGATGGTATTTTTGGCTTTCTTCAATTAGAAACAATAGTACAATGATTACTCTTGTACATTCATCTCTGCTGCCCAAGCCAAGACCCATCTGGAGCCATCAGAACTAGAACAGTCAAGGAAGGATCCTTCCAACGCGTTTTGGAGGGCGCATGGCCCTGCCAACATCTTGATTTGGAGTGCTAGCCTCCAGGACTGTGAGACAGTACATTTCTGCTGTTCTGAGCCATCAGTTGGTGGTGCTTTTTTACAGCAGCCCCAGGAAATTAACACAGTGGGTAAAGTTCCACCTGTTAGGCATCTCACATGGAACCTTTCACGTAGCGGCTCGCTGCCCTCAGTATTCTCCTCACTGCCTGTCCCATGAATGCCCTACTGTCTGCTCGTGTCCAAAGGCACTCAAATGCTTCCTACCTCCTTGCTTTCGAACACACTGGTCCCTCTACCTAAATTCCCTTCTACTGTTTCCCCAAGCTTCATAAATGTGCCATAGCTAATCTCCAGGTCACCTCCTTTATGAACTCTTTCTGAGATTACCCTTCTCCACCCATGTCTCCAAGCACCACCGGCTGCCTTTGTGAGTCCCTTCTGTGCTGCACCTAGAGTGTTTTGACATTATTTTGTATCTATTGTTTGTACACATCCACCCCCCTCTGCTGTACTGTGAGCTCATTGACAGTACAGCCATTCAAGGTAGCAAAGTCCCTGTACACAGAATGTCTGAAATGGGATTGTGCTGGGTGAACAGTGCAGTGGCATGAACTAGAAGCGATTCATCATAGACTTCATTAAGCATCTCTTGTGCAATGAGGTGAAATACAGTAGGTCAGGACTGGCTGCATGTGGCTGATGCACGCACTTGACAACAGCTGAGCAGGACTTTCCACAATGAATTGTGACTACTTTCAGCTTGCCATTATTTTTATGAGATTCATTCTTCTGATCGGTCACCCTTAGAAACATTACACTTTCCGACCAGATACTGTAAACTCTAGCAGCTCCAACCACCAAAGGTAAGTGGTTAGTGACCACTTAAGTGCTGGTGTCTACTGACTGTGTCCTTCATTAGAGTGACTCATTTGACAGAAGGAAGACCACTGGTTGTCTGTTGCTGGGGGGAGTGGAGGGTGGAGAAATTAGGGAGGAGGTGGTAACAGCTAAGGAGGGAGGGGTTTCCTTTTGGAGTTACAAGAATGTTCTAAATTTGACTGTGATGATGGTTGTGAAACTGTGTATACCGAAAGCCATTGAACTGTACACTTCAAAAGAGAGAATTGTGTGCTATGTGAATTATAACTCAATAAAGCTGTTTAACAAAAAACAACATAGTTCATTTAATCCAATCCAGTCCACAAGAATTGCTGTTAAAACAAGTCAACTTTTCAGCTGCCAAACATCCACACACATAAAGTAAAATGAACCTGTGCGCTAATGAAAAAGAAAACAAAAAAAAAGAAAAACATAATCATATCCTGTAATGTTTACAGCATCCTTAAGAAAACGACAGACACTGGGACATTTCACAGCGGGCCTGTTTACTCTGCCACCCTGTGGCCTAGATATAGCAGCATAAATAGGTCCCGGGACTTCTCCTTAAAGTGTATGATTATTTTTCCTTTCTCTGTGTGTCATATTAGAGTTACAATTAGTTCAGAAAATGTGAGAGCTAGGAGAGAACTGAGAGAAAATGACAAGAAGGGAATTCTTAAAATATTTAGATGGTGTAGGGGATGTCAGTTGTAGGGTGAGTCAATGACCTATGGTGATTGAAGACTGTAGTATGTATCCGGGTGTCAGGCGAAGGGACACAATACCATTATCACTTGCCGAAGTGTTCAATGACAGGGGTGATCAGGCACTAAGAGCACACAGCCTGGTGCTCATTAATGGGTCGTTTATATTGAGCACCTATCATGTAGGTGCTTGTCACACCTTCCCAATGAAATGTCAAACTCTTTGAAGACAGGAAAGGTAGCTAACAGGTTTCTCTCTCCCACCACTCCATACCAAAGCATTCGGTAAAGATTAACAACTGCTTTATGGGGTACAGGATACACCCTACTCAGTCTCATTGCACTAAAGAGATTTGTTCCCTTTTTAGCAACGTTGTTTTGGAGCAAACATGATTTAATGCCTGGAATAACAAAATCTATGTAGTAAACCATTCCATAGTTGATTAAAGGTCCATTTCACAGGGAGACATGTATGCTATAATTATTTAAACAACAGAAGAAGCTGTCAAAATCAATAGGCTATTGGCTTATGGGCATATCTGAACATGATTCAGTGAGCAGGATTCCACTGGGTCCACCCGGATTGACACATGCTGTAAACTGCAGCTTCGAAAACTATCTCAGAACTAAATCTTTTTTAGAAGTAGTTTTCAATGTAACCATAAACAGGATTTTTATCATGAAAAAGGAGGAATAATTTCTCTCTGCAACCTATTTATTCTTCCATAGGTCACACACTCCAAAAATTACAGACTCTTTGTTATTGTAATCTGATTAGTCACCAAGTTCAATATATAGTTGGAAAGGTTATAATTGAATGTAATTAGCCAAGATAAATTATAAAAGAAACCACACAAATATGTGGGAAAAAAAAACATCTTGGAGTTCAATATGCAAAAATGCAACAAGAAAGAAAATCACCTACCTTACACACATTCACAAAGCAATACTCAAGGGTGCCACTTCTGAAAGCACCTTGAAAGGATGGAGCTCCCTGGCTCCTATGGCAGGGACTTCCCAGCCTCTGTAGCCTGGTCTGCCAGCCCCAGCCCCTTTCCTGCTCTCACTCACCTCTGCCTGTGGAATGTTCACCCCCTTCTCCCCTGATCACTTAGCAAGCCCCGATGGTCCTTTGTGAGGCTCACTCCTTTCCTTCTGTCCTTGGATTCTGCCTAGTTCATCTGACATCAAATATTACCTAACCTGTCTTATACTGGGGTGAATCCCTTTTTTTTCTGACATGGTTCAAACAGATAACACTTCTGGCTCCTCCCACCTCTTAATTTATTCCATTCAAGGGGAGGTGCAGTGACCCACTGCACGGGGCAAGTCGGGGTTCCTGAGCTAGCACACTGGGCACAGCTCCTCTCCTCCTCCCTCTGGGTTGTGAGCTCTTCTCTGACTCTCCATTATTTGAGTTGACCCTTTGGACACATAGAGAGGCCTGTCCCAGTCAATGTGACCTGTGCTTAATTCCAGGGTTCCATGTCAGAACAACAAATCACCCCTGTCCTCTCACCTGACCTTTGCTAGGAATAAAGGTGATATTTGAGCATTATTTCCCAATTCTTTTGTCCCTTAATTTTTTTTTCCAGAAATTGGGAAGGTCAGGGGTATCATTATTGTGGTTTTCATCAAAAACTCCAGCATCATTCATATATGTAAGTGTCCATATGTTGATCAGATGACCTTCCAAAATGATTGAGATTGTGCTTTATTTCTCTGTTTGGCCATAATTTTGGGTCATGTCTCATAAGTCTTTGTTAACCAGGTCTTCATCACAATGTACAATGTATAATAAAAATAAACTCAATAGTTTTTAATCATGAATACGTCATCTAGTTATATATAAAATTAAAACCGAAACAAAACTCAGGACTACAACACTCGTGATTCCAGCCAATGGTTATGGTTTTATCAATGTATTTTTGGTGTCACTTAGCAGCAGTGTTAGCATAAAGTTAATACAGGTAGGGTGAGTATAAAATTAATATATGCTATACATGTTGATCCTGCAGAGTGACTTTAACTGCACACTGAGCAAAAAGAAAGAATAAAAGATAAGGCATATGCTGACTGATTTTCTTCATCAGAACCTACAAGATCTCATTTCAACAAAGCCCTGTCATTACATTTACAGCATATAGAAGAGTGAATTTTATGTGATGTATACCCAAGCCTAACTTCCAATGCAGTGATGGCAATCCATCATAAGACAAGTTTTTATTTACCTACATCTTAAAAAAATAATCCTTACGTAAGGATGTGTTTACTGACTTTTTAGACAGAGAGGGAGAGACAGACAGACAGACAGACAGGCAGTCATTGATATGAGGAACATTGATCAGTTGCCTTCTGTACGTGCCCCAGTTGGGACCTACAACCTGGGTATGTGTGCTGACCAGGAAGTGAACCTGAAATCTTTTGGTATACAGGACGATGCCCCAGTCAACTAAATCACCTGGCCAGGGCTTATTTACCTATTTCTTAAAACTTCAACTTATATGCTACATTATCCTTTGCTCACATTTACATAAAAAAGCTTTGCATGTACATGAAAAGTTATTCATGTGAAATATTGCTGAAAAATGATTCAGTCATCTAAGTATATATTTTTTAGTATTCCCCACTCTGGAAAAAACAAATATAAATTAAATACAGAAAGGATTACAATTATGTCAAAATAAGCACTGTATTTCAAAATACTTTAGAGGCCAATTAATATGATAAGCTACTAATTTTTCTTCAATTTTATTTTCAGCTCATTATCTTTTTATAACTTAAATATGCACTTATTGAATGTTAACTGAATAATAATACTAACATATGGCATAGAGAGCAATACGTAACTGCACAACAGTAATGTTACAGTAGTAATGATTGCTTATGTAAGGCTTTTTTCAGTTTTCAAAGACATGTCACACATTTTTCCTTTGACAGTCACAGTCTCCCACTAAAACAACAGAGCAAATGTTGTCATACTTGCTTTAGACATGGAGAAACTGAGGCTCAGAGAGGTTTGATGATATCCCTGAGGACTGGCAGGGCTGGTACTCCAGTCCAGACTGCTGATTCCAAGCAGGTAATCATTCATCTGGGATTTAATGAATAGTTATTGAGCACCTGTAATGTAACATGTTGGGTTGGGGAGAAAGGTGTGTCTGCCTTCCCGATCTCCCTCTGGTTGTCCTATTTGACATAGAACCAGTCATCGACATGTATATGGCATGTTCAATCTACTGCTTTTATTTTGTATATGGATACAATAAAAAATAAGTTTACAAATATTTTTTCTATAAAAGCGAAACTAGGGAAGACTGCCTTAAATTAGTACAGTTTAATCATTTACTTTAGACATTAAAAAATGTTTCATTGTTACTCATCAATGCTCAGATTAGAATGACAGTGTTTCAGTCAAAACTGAGACTCCAAATTAAAAACAGCTTTTGGTGTTTTTCAATGAAACCTTTAATCTTATATCAAATAAATGAGAATTTAATCACATAAAATCGTCTATCTCATTCATGCACAAAAATGTCAGAATTTATCTAATAAAACAAGCTTAGCCTTAAACATTTACAGCAACAATGGTGAGAATACTGCTGGAGAAGGACCTTTTTGCAATTGAGTTTTGAGTTTCATGTACTTATAACAATAGGGATCTGAGGTCCCAGCACCATTCTGCGATTCTCAAGCCACAATGTTAATATGAGGTTGCTCCTTGGTGAATGCAGTTATCATAAAGCATCATAAAACCTGGAAGACTATCAGCTGATTTCTCAAAAGAAACCTTGCAGGCAGGAAGGGGCTGGCAGGAAATATTCAAAGTCATGAAAAGCAAGAACCTACAACCTAGATTATTTTTTCCAGCAAAGCTGTCATTTAGAATGGAAGGGCAAAGTGCTTCCCAGTCAAGGTCAAGTGAAAGGAGTCCATCATCACCAAGCCCTCATTACATGAAATGTTAAAGGGACTTACTTAGGAAAAAGAAGATCAAAACTATGAACATTAAAATGATGACAAACTCACAACTATCAACTGAATCTAAAAACAAAAACAAACTAAACAAACAACTCGAACACGAACAGGATCATCGACACAGAGATCATTTGGAGGGTTATCAGCTGGGAGGGGGAGCATGGGGGAAAAGGTACAGGGATTTAGAAGCATAATTTGGTAGGTACAGAATAGATGGGGGGATGTTAAGAAGAGCATAGGCAATGAAGAAGCCAAAGAACTTATATGCATATCCCTCAGACAGGAACTAAGGTGGGGAGGGGGGTGGATTGCAGGAGGGGAGGGGGAAACTGGGCAGAGGGGGGTGAAGAGGAAAAAGTTTGGCCAGTTATAACAGCATAATCAATAAAATATTCTTTAAAAAACCCTGGAAGACGAAAAACCCAGGCCTGGTCCTGAAATGAAAAAGAATGGCACACACATTGCTTGTACCTAGTTTTGCCCACAGGTTGGTTCATGAGAAGTCAATTCACTCGGATTTAAGGCAGGTTTCCTTCCAGGTAGAACAGAAAGATGGAGTAGTAAATGTGATGCAGAGAAACTCAATGAGAAAAGTAGGTGTTGGAGTCAATCACCGGTGAGTTGACACCCTAGTCCCGGCTTCACACTCTGGAACACAGCAGAACATTACTAATAAAAGTAATGAAACTTTCCTAGTTTCTAATGAAACTTTCCTCATTGTTGAGGTAAGTTGTTTGCAAATTTCATTTTTTAAAAACGTGCTGTTGTGATGACTATTTCCCATTTTTCTTAATATCACCAAGTCATGATCTCATATTACAGAAAACATGGTGTGCTGGAGAAGAGCCCTTTATTTATCAAGACTGAGATCACTCTTGCTATACTGGGCTAAAAGAGCACCTCTGAGTGACAAGGACAACCTTGGAAAACAGAACAGAAATGTTGAATATTCAACAAGTATAATGCTGCAAATATGGTGATGATGATGGTGACGATGACGACGTCAATGACCACAACCACCACAATTTCATAAGCATCTTCCACCTGCTAGGTGCTTCACAAATATTATTTCTCTTCTTTATAACTTTTATAAATTAGGAATTATTGTTCCCGTTCTACACATGAAGAGGGGTTGGGGACTCATCTGAAGCTACATGCTTTCCATCAGACCATCCTTGCCCCTCTCTGTGCTGCCCCAAACCGCCGAGTTCTTAGAAAAAGATCACTGGCTGGGGCTATCGACCTGCAGAAATCTATCCGCTGAAACATGAAAGCAATTTTTATGGGAGACCGTGTAACGGGACTTCACATGCCACCCCCTGCTTAGGTGGGAGGTCTGCTGGGACGCTGCCACCAGCAGCAGACGGAACAGTGAAATCAACGCTCAGAGCAGTAGCCGTCTCTGCCGCAAGAGGCTGGCCAACCAGCAGGACACTGAGACCATATTGTAGCTTAATATCTTTAACCACTTTTCCCCTCTAAGTATTTCAGGTATTTGAAATCTGATAGTGGGTGGCATTTTTCTCTAAATCAGAAAAGAAAGCCATCCTTAATTTGACATTAATTGAGCTCCATCGCTTCTTTACATGTCTGATCAAAATATAGCTTTGAAAGTCTACAGATAATTAAAATCTCAGGAAGAATTTGGAAAAGCTTATTAATGTATTACATAATCATTAACCAAAGGAAAATATTAATCTTTAAGATCCCATTGAGTGCTGGGAACTATTATTCTTGGGAGTTACTTTGTATGAACGAAACCAAATCCTTATGTTATACAAAGGCTAATGTCTTTGCTCAGAAGATTAGAATTAACTTATGACCTCTGCTTTTGACTTAAACACTATAAACATCTCTGTTGTTCTTGAAAACAAAGGCTGCTCCTGCATAACTTTTCAGATAGAGAAACTGAAATTAAAGTACTAGGCAAATGTTTACTGGATGAAACAAATGCCAAGAACAAAAGTGCTCTAAGACACTGAGTGTCTTATTATCTCCCCTAATCCTTTTGGATTTCAAAGTTTATTTATTTTTATCTTCTGTGATCATCATCAGTTATTATAACATAATTTTAAGTTCACAAGAGTGAATCCAGAGCTAATAATATCATGAGTTTTAAAGTAATATTCAAGTAATACTGATGAGGATAAATATACCTTTGTCATCTGAATATGTTTTTTGGATGAACCAGGTAATCTAAAGTTATTTTAACTCCCCATTCCCCTGACAATGAGGCCCTGCAGAAGAACAGAGATTTAATTTTAAAACATCAATGATGAATAGTTTTACAGTGGCAACTCAATAAATCAAACAGTCATGCTGTCTTCAGTGTATTCAGAAAATGAAAGTACAAACCTGGCAATAATCTGACTTCCTAGCATGCCTAAATTCCTACTTGTGAGGCAGAATCTAAAGGTAAAAAATGGATCCACCTCTCCATGGCTTACTGGATGGAGATATATCAATACTTATTTCTCATTAAATATAATTCATGGCAACTTCTAAGGGACTGTAAAAGTAACTTCTGGCCTAATTGCAGGTGGGCCCTGAGAAAATGAGAGTGATAAGCATTGGTTATTTAAAAGCCCAGATTGCTGTCTTCAAGGTGTTCATGTACCTTGGGTGGTCAATGGACCACCCTGTTGGTAGGTCAGGCAGGAGGAACATAAAAGAGAGAGGCACCTTGGGCGCATGGTGGTTCCATTAGGTGGGATGGAAATGCAGAAGGAGGAATTGAGTAGGGTTGGAAATAAACAAAGGGAAAACTTAGTTTGGCAAATGTTGATTTTTAGATGGATGTTGGGCATGGAGGTAAAGATATCTGGTAAGTGGTTAAAGTTAGGAATCTAGATCTCAGTAGAAAGATTGAAAGTAATGAATAAAAGCAGGGCATGCAAACATTTTCTGTAACAAGCCAGAGAGTAAATATTTTAGGCTCCGAGGGTCATATGGTCCATCACAACTATTCAGTTCCAGCGTTGTAGCAAATGGTCACCACACACAACAGCTGAAGAATAAGTGTGCCTGTGTTCCAATAAAACTTTATTTATAAAAACAGGTGTCAGGATGCATTTACTTACAGGTTACAATATGCCCACCCCTGAAGATGACAAATGAAGCCCTGGGAAAGCATAAGATCTCTAGGAAAGACATATGGGAGGCAAATTAGTAGGATAAGAAGTTTGAAAACATGGAATTCTGAATTTCTGTTCCATTTAATTAAGGACATACACTATATACAAGGCTTGTAGTCAGACAGATGGTTAAGGACACTGGCTCTGGTTCTGTATGCAAAACTGGGCAAGTAGGTTAACCTCTGAGCCTCAGTCCCCTTGACTGCAAAATGACAATGATAAGCACAGCTGACCCCAGGCACGGTGCTGAAGAACACATTCACAGGCGCACCTAACCCCAGAATTGGTGCTAGTATAGCCTCCTTTTATAACCGAGGGCAGTCAGGCCTCAACCCCTTGCTCTTAATCACACCCACACCCCAAAAGGTCATGATGAGGATTAGAGGAGTCAGCGAAGCCGTTTATCACTGCACTTGGTACACAGAAAGGACCCAACCAGTGGTGGTCATTATTATTATTATTACTACTACCCTGAATGAGGTTAATAGACTAAGGACACAAAAATGACAGGGCTAAGGCCAGTCTTATCCAAGACAGTTACCATCACTGACTATCTAGCACCAACTTTAGAAAGGCTGTCAAATTCAGCAGAAGATTCAAACAGGTCTAGGGAGCTATGCTAATGTCAGGGATTAAAGACCAGTATCTACAGCACAAACAGTTAAGCACAGCGCCTACTTGGAAGCTGTGAGTCAGGGTTTCTTTCCCTGGGGTGCTGCGGATACACACCAAAGGCTCCTTGGTCAACTTTAGGTCTTAGGTCTGTAACCTACCTGCAATTATACGCTGAGCTTTCTAGGCGTGTGTCCTGAGAGCAGTCTAGAACTGTCTTAAATTTCTGATGGAGTCTGTTATCCACCAAAGCTATTGGACTGCAAACAGGCCTCACTATAGCACATTTATCTCCCTTAAAAAGCCTAAGTATACTTTTAACCTCCTATTTTTAAGAAGAATAAAGGTCTAGATCATTAGTCTAAATTAAACAAGTAAATATTTGTGTTTCTGCCCCAAGCGCTGGCAGTAGATCCAAACTCAAAATTTTGCCCGTTAATAGGCCGCCACGTTCCTTTCCCACTATTTCCCCAGGGAAACACCCTTAACTTAGACGTTCTAAACAGGTCAGTGTTTTCAGAGATCTGAAAGTTCAGCACTTCCGAAGTGTTTGGCTATTGATTACTACACCTTATCTTTACTAGATAGCGTTAACTCTACTTAACAGGTCAAAAAACAGAGCAGTACAAGAATAATTTTCTCACAAGTTGATTATTTTTTGAAGTAAATCACAGCAAGTTGAGGGAAAAATTAAAGAATTGAGAATTCCCTCTATTCCATTCACAGGCTATAATCCATCTCACAAACAAACAACATTTTAGCATTTCTTGGGAAAGAAATCTATTCTTTACAGAACAAAATAAATTTCTCTCAAAGATTAGATTTTGAGAGACTTTATAGCACTCACAAAAGGCTTTTGATATTATTCCTCTGATAATTTAAATTTCTGCCTTTTCTCTGCTAATAGCCAGAACCGACTTGGAATACTTTTTCCATATTATTGGAAATCAGTGAACAGGAGGTCATTAATGCTTTCAGGCCATGAATACATAAGAGGCTCACCAGTTCAAAGTATAAAATAAAAGAGGGTCAAAAATTAGTTGACCTTCCTAATTAGGAATTACGTAGCAAAGACCCTGAGATTCATAGCCTGTTTTTTGTTTTCCTGAAATAGTCCAATACACATGACCTCTGATGATGGCAAAATCAACATCTTCTTGAGTTAACCTGACATGAGAGACCATAACATCGTAATCAGGCCATAGGGCAGCTTCTCCACTTTCTGAAAGAACAGTTTGATTCATACACATTCCAATTTATATCTGTTTTTCATAAATGAAGCAGACTTGTAGAAAAGACTGGTTTCATTATCATGGAAAATGTGGGCATTAACAGAAAATCTAGCAATTACATTCCCAGACATAGGAAGATCAGACTTGGACATCCGGGCTGGAATTGGGAAATGAGAGGGGGAGTGTTCCTAAAATGAGAGCTTTCCTTTTGAAAGTTACTCACAGGTTTCCATGAAATAACAGTAATGAAAAGGGCACTAGGCCAGGTCATTCCTGGAGTCCACCATCACAGCAGACAGTCAGTTCAACTGACCTTAGTAACATCACTATATGGGTCATTCTTAAATGTGTATGTGTTTCTCCCTCAAAATCTTTCATAAGCTATCTATAGCTGGAAAATTTGAGAGGACTCATTTGCCTCAATGCCTATTGTGTTAGCATGCAGAGATGTGTTGTCACCATGCCTATCAGATGCCACACAGGGAGTAACCACTGGGTCATGACAGATAAAGAGCATAAAGTACCACGGACTCCACAGCAAGGAGAGGTGACAGCAAAGCCTGATTCCAGGCAGTGATGATGAAACGGCCTTAGCATGGGCAAGGGAAGAAGATGCAGAGAAGAAAGACAACAAAGGGATGGAACATCTGTGTCTGCCTAAATACCAGGGCTGCCCCAGGCACTGAGGAGACAGGGAGAACAAAGCAGAGGGGCCTTGGCCCACCTCCCTGGAGGTGAAGACTGACCAAAGTATCAGCTATGGAGAGGAAATTAGAAAGGAGAAAGACGTGATAGAGAGTCTTGGGGGATTCTTGAGCTACAGCTGCTAGAGGAAATCCTTTCTGAAGAGGGGACATTTAAGCTGAGCTCTGAATGACAAGAAGGAACCATCCACGATTCCTTCAACCTATAAACACTGTATTTGATTGAAAAAAGGATGACAGATGGCAAAGTGGAGAGAAGTGATTTAGTCTCTAAATTAATAGTAATTTATGTTAAAAAGAAATGTATTTAACTTATTAATAGGCTGTGCCACTGGACCCTATGGGACACCTCCTACATTAGGCCACACTATCAAGACAGGGAGTCCTAGCAGCTCTACCTAATACAATAAGCAAACACAGGGAGGCTGCCAAAATGAGGAGAGAAAAAACATGCCCCAAATGAAAGAACAGATCAGAACTCTAGAAAAAGAACTAAACAAAATGGAGATAAGCAGTCTATCAGATGCAGAGTTCAAAATACTGGTTATAAGGATGCTCAAGGAACTTAGTGAGGACCTCAGCAGCATAAAGAAGACCCAGCCAGAAATGAAGGATTGACTAACTGAAATAAAGAACAATTAACAGGGAAACAACAGTAGCACAGATGAAGCCATAAATCGAATCAACTTTTTGAAACATAAGAAACCAAAAAACAATGAATCAGTACAGCAAGAAGAAAAGAGAATCCAAAAAAACGAGGATAGTGTAAGCAGCCGTGATAGCGGCTCTGGGACAACTTCAAGAGCTCCAACATTCTCATCATAGGGGTGCCAGAAAGAGAAGGGAAAAAGCAAGAAACTGAAAATCTATTTGAAAAGATAATGAAAGAAAACTTCCCTAATTCAATGAAGGAAACAGACATGCAGGTTCAGGAAGCAGAGAGAGTCCCAAACACCAAACAAGATGGATGCACAGAGGACCACACCAAGACACATAATAATTAAAATGCCAAAGGGTAAAGATAAAGAGAGAATCGTAAAAGTAGCAAGAGAAAAGCAGATAATCACCTACAAACGGGTTCCTGTAAGGCTGTCAGCTGATTTCTCAAAAGAAACTTTGCAGGCTAGAAGGGACTGGCAAGAACTATTCGAGGTGATGAAAAGCAAGGACCTACAAATTGATTGCTCTATCCAGCAAAGCTATCATTTAGAATGGAAGGTCACATAAAGTGCTTCCTAGACAAGGTAAAGCTAAAGGAGTTCATCATCACCAAACCATTATTATTTGAAATGTTGAAGGGACTTATCTAAGAAAAAGAAGATCAAAACTATGAACATTAAAATGGCAATAAATATATAACTATCAACAACTGAATCTAAAAAAAACTAAGCAAACAAGTAGAACAGAAATAGAATCACAGCCATTGGGATGGTGGTTGGTGGGGAGGGAGATCTGGGGGAATGGTGGAAAAGGCAAAGGGATTAAGAAGTACAAATTGGTAGTTACAGAATAGCAGGAGGATGTTAAGAGCAAATACAGGAAATGGAGTTGCCAAAGAACTTATACATATGACCCATGGACATGAACAAAGGAGGGGAGATTGCCACAGGGAGTAGAGGTTGCTGGGTAGAAGGGGGCCAAGAGGGAAAAACTGGGATAACTATAATAGCATAATCAATGAAAACGAAAAATAAAATAAAAAGTAATTTATTTTAAAAGAAAATTTAAAAATGCACATATACCAACAAATAATGAATCCTTTCAGAATTATACATGACTTTTAGAGCCTAGCTGCCCAGAGAGCTGCTATAAATACTTAAACACACCACTCCAAAGTGAAGGAAGTACCCCGAAATGAGCACATTCGTGTTAACCGCCCTTTGGGTAGAAAAGCCCCCATGCTGGGCTCTGTGCATGATGAGGCAAAGCCACAGGGTTCAGATCCAAGGGCCAGCTTATCTTCTGAGAGTGAGCTCACAGACCTGGTGTCACCACTGAAGCTTTGATTCTACCCAGCCTGATGTTCCAACTTTAGTTATACTTCACTGAGGTCCATCTGAAAGGTGGCATAGAAAATAGAGGGATGAAACTTTTCCATATGCTGAAATTTCCCTTTTTCTCTTGGAAGCACAGTGAATGTACTTTTTTCAGGCTTATGAGGTTCTCCTCTGGTCTCAGAACATTGATTTCTGGGTCTCACAAAAGCTTTTCCATTGTGCCTGCACCACAGACATGCTGCTCCAATTCCTGTCAGACATGATCTTAGCTTTATGAATAAATAAAAATATGCTCTAGGGAAGCATAGATTTAAGAAGAAAAATCGATACCCAACTAGCATGTGATAGACTTGGGCTTTAAGGCAATTCATCCCCAAAGTACAATGTACTACTAGGTATAAACTCATACTTTTTGCTTCCTAATAAAAGCTAAGTGAGCATTTGCGAAATTGGCAGGCAAAAATGCTTGTCCTCAGTATGTCAGCATTCCCTTCCTCCTTTAAAGTAGTTAGATGATACTTCAAAAAATGGAAGAAAAAGGAAAAGAGAAAAAGGGGATGGATCAACCATTGGTGGCAAAATATTGATAACTTGTGAATATAGATTATGAGTATATGAGAACTCACTATATAATTTATTCTGCCATGTGTGAGAAATTTTCATTGCAAAAGTTTAAAAGTATATATGTTTTAGAAAAGTCTATAAGGCTAACCAACCAAAATGTTGACAATGGTTCTCTTTTGGTAATGATCTCACAGGGAAGCGTTTTCTTTTGCTTGGGAGTTTTGTATTTTCCAACTTTTTGTATATGTATATTGTTTTTATAATTCACAAATCACACATACAATAAATGAGGGAAAGATAGCAAAAAAAAAAAAGATGATTCATTAGATTGATTGCAATGTATTTTGCTGACCACTGGCCTAGAGATGGTTAGGATTTACATCTTAACACTCATTATATTCAACTCTTTCTTGCTACTCTTGAACATTTTTTCAGGGCACAAGGAGGTTGCTATTAAAATTTACTGATTTAAAAAGTAGCTAACAGTTTATGCTGAAATTAATAAAAGCTGACTAAAGTCACTATAGCTCTGCATCACCCTACACCCTGAGTCTATTGTCATGTGTAGACAGTTGTTAGAAGTCTGACAGACTTGGGGTAACCTCTGATGACAAAGCCACCCCAGAAATCTGTGGTTGTTGCTTTCTGCTCAAAATTGGTTAGATTTAAAAACAAATCCCATTATTTTCCTTTAGCCCCTCAAAGATGTGGTCCATTGCCAATTGTGTCAACTGTGGCCTCTGAGGAAAAAAAATTCATTTGTTGATTTGGATGGGGGCTAATGTGTCACCAGCTCATTCCTGATGCTGTCTGTTCTTATTCATTGCTTGTCTTTCTGAAAAGTGCAAAGAACAACCCTGGGAATTTGAAGCGCACTTCTAAGACAGGCACACTAGGGGCCTGCAAATGGGTGGGGGTGATTAAAATTGTGAATCCTCAAATGTAAACATCATAAAAACAACTACTATCATCACCAAAGTTTGTGAGGAATTGGTCAAATCTATTTCCAAGGTGGAATGATTCACGATTACAACTTCCCAAAGCCTGTAGCTACCACGCTAGTATGGACACTAGCAGCAAAGGGGAAGAGCCATCACTGGTTTTGGTGGCTCTGCTTTAATGTGTGGATTCTAAAACCAAAATAGAAAGCAAAACATTGTTGTTGAGAAAAATGCTTTTATATATATATATATATATATATATATATATATATACCAGAGAAAAGCACAGCTTGAGATTACTTTTCACAAGTACTATCCTGCTCCTCCTTACAGCTTCAGAGATACACTCATTTAAGGCAATTAGAGCACCCAACTGTGTGTTACTGGTATATAAGGAAGGTTTTCAATATTGTAGATGCAAAAGCAGTGAGATCTGAATCTTATCCTCCAGACTGGCGTGTAGAGGAGCGTCAGGCGTCCAAGCAGATAATGAAATGCAGTGTGACCAGAGACGTGACTGAAGAACTGTGGGAGCCCAGGCAGGCGAAGGGGAGTCAGGGATGGCTGCTGAGGGCAGATGGGAACAGGCAGACTTTGAAGGACACACTGAAATTTATAAGAAAAAAGGGGTAAGTGCATTCTTGGAAGTGAGAACAGTACATGCAAAGAATGGGATGTGTTGGAAAATCCTGTGAAGTTCGGTGCTACTGAAACACAGACTGTGAATGTGGGACAGTAGGCAGGGCACTGGGGGGGCAGGTCATGAGGCCCACACCCAGGTGTGTGGACCTGCTCCCAAGGTAACAGCGCCCACCGAAGTCACTGAGTGGGAAATCACTGAAGGTATAAGTTTGTACCTAGAGTGGGGTTGTCAGTGGAAGAGAGCTTAACTAGATACATAGCTTACTTCAGTATCAAGTCAGTACAGAGCTGACAAAGACCAGAGCAAAAGCAGTGTCAATAAGAGGCAGGGGAGGAAGGCGGTTACAATCAACATTGTGAGCAGGCAGTGGATGCCTCACCTCACCAAGTGCCAGTCACTGCTCTTGCAACATTCATATATTATCTTAAATCCAGTGTCTGCTGTGCACTGAAAGCAGAGGTTGAAGCAAGGTCAGGATGGAGATTTCTGGCTTGAGTTATGGGGTCAGCATGATGTCTTTAATTGAAATATTGATTCCAGGAGAAGGAATCGGTTGTAAATAGAGGATGAGTGAGGGGTTAGGGGAAGACATTCTCATTGTGTACACATTAATTTTGAGAGCTGCTTGGGATACACAAATGAAGATAACCAAAACACTGGGCTCAGGAGTTTGGCAGGGAGCAAACTGAAAATTCTGGGTTAAATTTCTTTAAAAAGGCAGAAAAATATCCTCAGTAAAACTTAAGCCATCAGCCACATTGAAAAAAGTAGCACAGATTACAGTGCTGTCCAGAAATTTCAGAGGACAGTGATTCCACTACAGATACATCTGAGACCTATTCTAAAACACATGAACCTTTGAGCCGACTCTTAATCCCCCAGCTGCAAAGTGCTCTGCATTTCAGTACATGATCAAAATGTGGAAGGCAAGCAGCTCTAGTGGAAATCGAAGTGCACTGGAAAACAAACAAACAAGCAAACAAAAACAACAATATTTAGTCCCTGAACTGAGATTCTTGTCAAATGATGGGAGGTCGGAGGAAGGCGTTTCTGGAGTGCGGATAGGCAGAACTCTTAATGCACGATTCCTTAGCGCAAGTTAACTAACAAAGGGCAGGCTGTTTTTGAGGTCTGCGGTTATATCTGGAAAGGCCTTACAGGGAATCAAAAATGACCCTGCAAAGTGCTGCTGAGAGTAAGAACTTCTCAAGATGAAGGAAAGATTTAATTAAAACAGAGGTCTATTTTACAAGATTCCTTCTGGAAAGAGATGGGGACTAGTCAGGTCAGATGCACCCCTTCCTGTCCACCTGGAAGAAGAACTGGATAATGGTGGATAATGGACAGGGGGCAGTCAGGTCACAGTGCTTGAGGTCTGTAAGTCTTTTAGGGTGTGCATAGCACTTCAAAGTCTAAGATTCATTATAAAAATTGATAATTGTGCAGTAAGCTAATTGCTGAAATCAAATGTAGAATGTCTTTTGTATTAACTTGTTCATTTAGGCTGAATTATTTTTCTTCTGGATTTGATTCTGTTCAAAGATGACCCAAGGTGATTAAGGAATTTTGATAATAACTTCCTTGTCCTTCCTTAATGAGATCACTAACATCACTGACAACAACAGAAAGACACAGTCTTGTATATTTCTGTTGGTGGCAGTGTGATGAGCACTGTTTGGAACTGGAAATCCCTGAGGCTATCCAGTTATCATCTCCATCTCAAAGACAAGGAAGGAGACTGAGAGAGGGCAGGCATGGTGCCCAATTTCACACAGGTATTACAAGACAGAGAGAGTGCCCATCACTGACCAAGGAAACACCACGGTGTGGGAAGTAGGCGTGTTGCTGTCCCAGTCTCCGTGAAGAAGGTGCACTGTGCTGAAGTCAACACTGGACTAACCGATAATACTCTTGAGATTTTCAGTTTGAAAGCTGTGTGTCTAAGTCCTGCAACTCAGAGTTCCCAAATAAATTGCTGATGCTGAACAAAGGTAAGCTAGGAGTAAGCATTAGCAAGTAAGAATGCAGAATAAACCA
The DNA here is from genome assembly GCA_004026545.1 of Mormoops blainvillei. Classification (NCBI taxonomy): domain Eukaryota; kingdom Metazoa; phylum Chordata; class Mammalia; order Chiroptera; family Mormoopidae; genus Mormoops; species Mormoops blainvillei. The sequence continues at coordinate 42,742 of PVJD01009273.1, read as the reverse complement.
GATACATAAGCACCTTGAAATCACTGCTTTCCAGCTCTGAAGTGTGCTCAGTTGTTGAAAAAAGAGAATGGGTCTTGTGTTTTCTGGAAGGGAGGCAGAGCAGGAAACAATTTCCAACCCACACTGGATTAGCTGCCATCACTAGGGATGAAATGCTTATCTCTTCATTTACCTATTAAAGTTCTGAGCAATAAAGAAAGCAACTAACAAACAATCACTGAGTTACTTTTAGTACTTTAATACTATAAAAGAAGAATATTGAAAAACTAAAGTTAGAACTTGCTCTTAAAATAGTCACAGGCTATATATTATCCCCAATTTCATACATGCAGGGAAGTGAAATGATGGCATGAACCACAAGTGCTCTCAATGGTGAGTAATTATACCTATGCTTTATTTTTACTCATTGCTTCTCCCAGACCCTGGCAATAACTATAGATTAACACATCTAAACTCATACCCTTTGAGTTGTGCAAGGTACATGGATTGAAAGAGAAATACAGTTGCATGCCTTAAGAAGACGGCAGCCTTGTCAGAGCAAAGATGATACAAATCAAACTGCAGAGAACCGAGTGATAATTGTTTTAATAGATCAAGCCACATTATTTTGTCTTTATCTTGAAACATGCTATATTTTTGTTAGCATGGTTTCCTATGATTAAGATAAAACTGTATCATTTAGAGAGATCACTTCCTCCAAAAGAATGTGAGATTCAAGTTTGAGAAGCATACTCTCAGATCTAAAGGTCTGTCTTTGTAGTCTGTGAAATCTAAAGAGGCATCTTTAAATATGCTAAGTGGAAGTAAAAAGCACTGGGTCTGAATGTTCTCAGGAAAAAATATCCTCTGGGGTACGCCATGCATTTTGTTTCCTTTTTTGGGTGACGTTTAAAAGGGGGTGGGGGAGGCCTATTTCTTAGGAAGAAAGAAAAGGTAAAGTAGTGCTAGATAGAAAGACCAAAGGGAAATAGTAAAGCTCACAGGCAAGGTGGTGATCCCTCCTTGATCGGCCACGCCGCACTTCCCAGCGGCCAGCAGGACAAGAGCTCCCAGCCTGTCCCACCTGATGGGGCCTTTGCCCGAGTGGTCAGAGCCTCCTGGCTGTGAGCTCCAAAAGAGATGTGCAGTAGAAGATAAAACAGAGTTACAGGTCAGGGGAGGAGGAACGCGGTAAAGGTCTCCTCTGCCAAGAGGCTACCTCCTACAAAGAAAGGCAATGGGAATTCTCTCCTCTTCTCCTTTTGCTGGGACTCTCCCTCCGCCCCTCCATCACCATCACGCTGAACTATGAGGCATCACACCTTAACAATACTAAGGGCTCTGAAAGGTCTCCACCCCACACTGAAAACCCACCATTTACAAAGCCAGGAAGATGGCTTTGTGAGCTCTAAACAAATTCATCAGAAGCAAGTGTTTGGGAATGGCACCTGTGCAAAAGTGGAGAAATAACTATATTGAGATGCTGTTAAATCTGTCTGGTAAACACTTACTGATAACCCTCTGTGCTATACAAACGTAAAGATGATAAGGAACAGTTCAGGAGACCAGGTTACCAACATACACAGCACAGGGAGACACAAGCAGTAATAAATATACATATGATAGGTAGTGAATACACTACAGAAAAGAGCAGAGGGCTCTGTTGGCACAACCCTCCAGGGCTGTGGATCCCAAACCCCCAGCCAGGGTGCCCACTAGCCTGCCTGCACTGTCCGTTCTCATCTCTCTTGTCCTCATCACCCATCCCGAGTTCTCTCTTGTCTCTGCTATACTTTTTGCTTTAAGTGGGCTAAACAACTAATACAGAAATGAATATCTAATAAAGCATTTATTTTTAAACTGGAAACCATGTGCACCGTGCTTATTACGGGGAAGTGGATCCCGATAGCCAGCAGGTGAGTCCTCTAACTTGTCCCAATCTGGGTGGTCAGTCTATCATATCCTCCTCAATCCTCTCTTTTCACTTGGAGTGCCATGAAAGAATAACCTGTTAATACCATATGAAGTACAGAGCACTGCCATTTGGGGGCTGGATAATACTCTATTTAAGGGGCTAGCATTCCCTGACCCCACAGCTGTGAAAAAAAAAAATGTCTCCAGACTTTGACAAAATGTTCCCTAAAGGGTAAAACTGCTCCTCAGTTGAGAATTACTGGTCTAAAATGAATGGTGATTTTTAAAAAACAATATTTACCTATATCTTAATTTTTGTATTATGGAACAAGACAGCAGTCTGGATGGGGACTGTCAGGATGGCAACAGGGGAGAAGGGAGGGAGAAAGAAACATGTATTGAGCACCTGTTGTATTCTCGGCACTGGGTGATGTCAATCATCCTATTTAACACTCAGACCCCCCCTCGGACCTGCTGAATCACAATCTACACTTTGCCAGATGATTCACATGCACACTACATTTGAGGAAGGAATGGCTTGTGTTCGAACCAAGTTGGTTCAACCTCCATGTGACCAGAAGCCACAGCAGCCTATGAAAAGGTGCTACTGAATAGCTTTGTGAGATGAAGGACTCCCCTGGGGTTCTGCCTCCCATCCTCCACTCAGAACAGCTCATTTGGGCTTCTTGGTTTCCATGCAGTGGCCTCACGCCCTGGTTCTGTGCCACCTGCAGCCTCAGGATATGGCCGCGGGCTGCAGACCCCACTCACCCAAGAACTCCGCCTTGCTCTCCCCCTACACCTCGCTCACACTCCCACCCGGACTGCAGGCAAGTGGCAGCCCTGCTTCCTGAGATGCCCCTCCACAGGCTTCCCTCCACACATCCCAAGTGCCCCCAGTCCAGTCTGCATAATCCACATGCTACACAGATCTGCGACTAGGCCCTAGTGCAAAATAGTGTTGCCACTGGAGCTTTTTAAAAGGGTTTAGCTTCCTGCCATAATAATTACTCAGGGTTTTAGGTCTTTAATAGGAGCAGACTGCCTTCATTCTTTATAGCTAATTTTATAAAACAAGGAGAACAATTGCCATATATGACGCTACAGAATGAAGGATGAAGTTGAGCCTAATTAATGCAGGTTTTGCTTCAATAACGGCCTTATTCCTAATAAACAGAGCATGACATCTTCATTAACCCAGATACAAACTCCTGTACAAACAGTCATACATGGTATAATAAAGAATACCAAATTTAGAATCTCTTGCTCCCTTTCAAGACCCAAAAGATTTCAGATGCACCTGTAATAGTTTTATTGTGATCACTAAAAATCACCAGTCATGAGTCTCACTATTTGCAGACATTACAGATTCTGTATAGATCCACATGTCATGGCATGCTCATGAGAATTCTGTGGCATCTGGACTACTGGATGCTGCTTCTACAGATACGGAAAGTGAGGCTGGGAAAGGTTACGTTAACACAGCCAGTGAGTGGCAAACACACACGTTCCTGACTCCAAGCCCTCACTCACAGACACCGTTTTGCAGTTGTTGCCTAAGGGTGTGGCCGTGTGGAGTCCTCTCTGCCTCTCTGCACCCCTAAACACACACATAGTCACCACTGAATATCACACGTGTCTGCTTAAATCAAGAGCGTATAAACCAATGGTCTCTAATCCCATTATGGGTCAATATACAGACACCCTTGGTTAGACGTGACCATTTTCTAGGCCTGTGATAATTCCTTTAGCTGTTTCTCAGCTAGAAGAAATCAATGAACTGAGCCAATCTGACATCACTCTGCTGAACAGTAATATGGTTATAACAAACCTGCTCATTGCCACAGGTACCTGAACACATTCTCCAGTAGGCGGGTGAGCTGGCCTCCAGGAACAGAGTGTGTCCTGCTGTGAGGAGAAGATGCTGGTGGACACCACTCGCCTGGTCCCTTCCTCCACCGAGGCCATGAGCCCTCAGGTCAATTTAGCAAGTGTACAGGGGAAAGAGCTGAATCCAAACCTTCCTGTGTGAGTAAATCACCATGAGATTGGAAGACATCAACTTCCCTCTCTGCACCACTTAAGCACTCACAATTCAGAGATGACAATGGCCCAGCCTCCTCTGCTTCCCAAGGACTTGAGGGGCCCACGGCTCTGGGTAGGAAGAGCTAAAGTTAACGAACCTGTGTCCACACACTCAGCATCAAGCAACACAAAACCAGGCCAGGACACCAGCATGTGCTAATCGGGGTTAGGCATGTGGGGCTGATAATATGCCTTTTTAAGTTAGTGAGGCCAAAATAAATAAAACAACAATGATAACAAAAGAAGCCTCAGAAACTGACCTTCTGATTCCCCAACTCCCTCCTGTAAAATAGAACAGGAACCTCTTGTTTTTCAGTAAAAATGACAGGGCAACCTTTGAACTTTCTCAGATTTTAAAAGGAACAAAAGCCATAAGAAAATAAATATCCTAAGGTCCATGCTTATGTAACCTTTCTATTTTAATATCTGGATGAATGCTTATCACACCATATTTATTACTGCCTCAATATTTATTATTGTCTCTGTGCATATTTATCTATGTCTTAGATTGTTAAGTGTGATAAGGCAGACCCAAATCTAGTTCGTTCTTTTCTTCTAAAGCATATGTAATTGATATTCAGAATTGGGCACTCACAGGGTTTTGAGGATGATGACTGTGAAGAATGAAAAGAGTAATACCATGGTGGGCATATTTCCTGAAACCTCCTTGTCTTTCTGAAATGCCAGATGATCACTGTCTCATAGGTTTTAGAGCTAATGTGAGCGTGGGCGCAGGGCTCATGCAGAGCAAGCTAAAGACATGCTCTGGGCTCAGCAGCATCTGCATGTCCTAAGGGCTGTGGGAAGGCAAACCTCGGGCCCCAACCAAGACCCACTAAATCAGAATCTGCTATTTAACAGGATGTCCGGGCAATCTGTATGCACATCAGAGGCTGAGCAGCATATACCAGAAAGCCATCTAGGTCAATGACCTCATTCGTAGGTGAAATCCAGAAAGGCTGAGTGATCCGTGAACAGTTACAGGTCCTGAACTGGGCCTCCTGGTTTCCTACCCAGGGTTCCACCTCCCTGTGCTCCTTCAGCCATGTGCCTCCTTGAGGCACTCTTCTGTGGGTCTACAATCAAATATTCTACACCTTGCCACAAATGACTGGTGGTTTTTTCTGCCATAGGGGCATTATTCTTTAGGCATTTTGAATACACGCACAAGATGCAGGAAATAGATCTAGAAAACCATCTCACGGCAGTGGTCCTGCGCACTGCCTTCTGACGGAGGTGGGAGACCACACGTGGCAGTGCGTGCACTGGACTCCACACTTCTCAGCGGAGGCCTGGATGTTTGCACATTTCAAGTCCAATGATGCATCATGACTGCCACTCACCTGCCATTCCTACTACTTCCTTTGCTGAATGCTCCTATGTCCTGGTTCACACATGCTCAAACTCTGAAGGATATATGTACTCCAAGAAGAAGAAAAAACAGAATTACCTGAAAACTCTTAAACGCTCTTTGAGCTGCTGTTGTTATGCTGGCTCATCCTTGCACCTTTGAAACCACCTCCCTCTCCACCATCCCTGTTCGGCGGTATTATAGACTTCCTGTTACAGGTATGGTGCCTTGTCTTTCTATGTAGAGGAATGTTATTGTGGGTTTTCTCCTAATAAAACCACAAAAAGCGGTTAGTAAAGAATATTTGAAAATATTCAAATTCCATCACTTTGCACACTAATATTTTCCAAATGGCTGGAAAGTACTGACGTGTGCTTTAGTCAGACCTATACAGGGCCCACATCTGTTTTGACTCATATTTGAATGCCAGCTGGCATCCTGCCAACATATGGTGGTTTTTCTGCAAAAATTATTAATTTCTTCAGGTATGAAAATATGGGCTATATATTTTTCCACAACTATTTAGTTTTTTCTGCATATTTAGAAATCAGAAAGGAATGTGTTAGCCATTTTAAAAAAACACTATGATAAAGAAGGCATGTTTTAAAGACATAAAAGATTAACTGAATCAAAAATTCAAGGTTTGGAGTAAAGGTCTGAAAGAATGTGAAATCATTGCTGAAAGCAAATGTTTAGATTGGTTGGAGACTAAAACTGACCAAGGTCGTGGGTAACACTTCTAAATAAAACTTGGGAGACATCACCAAACCAGACAGGGCCAGAGGGTGTAGGCTTGCTTTTGAAGCAGTCTCCTCTCTCTCAAGGCAATGTCCTTCAGAAGAGAACATCATCCTATCATTTGGGGTGCAAAGTATCCCCCCCAAAATCAGAAAAGATGAAGAAAAAAAGTACAAGAGAAGATATCACTGACCTGCACATGTCAAGAAACCTATCATGAATTGACAGAAGTATCAGGTTTGAGGAAATCCTTACTGAATCTTTCAGATTGTGTTAAATCAACGCATTAAGCACTGAGAACATGACTGAGTATCTGGTAAGTGGAATGGAAACTCTATCAGCACCGCCTTCGAAATTCCAAATTCTCAAAAAGCAGCAACTGAATGAACCATTCAATGGTTGTCCTGTGGATGCGTCAAATGCTTCCTGTTTGCCACAGTCCTCACCCATCCCTACAGTATCCCAGATGCTGCAGCCAGATGCTTTCAATCATTGAGGGGTACTGTTGTTCTTAAAGTAGACTTAAAGAACAGGGTGTGGTTTTCCTATTGTTTACCTCTGTACCAAATCGTTGACCCCTGAGAGGGCTTTGGGATCCTTCAGCTCACTTTGCTAATTTAGGGTGCCCATGTGGGTTTGTGGCTCTTACCCTAGTTGTTACCTCTGCTGGGACTATGCTCTCCCCTTTCCCACCTGCCCAATTAGAATTCAGTTTCAAGGCTTGTGCAGTCCTTCTGACCTCATCAGTGAGAATCTACTGTGTACTAAAAGTTTAGAAGGAGTTAGTTTTCTCAACTACAGATTATTGTAGGCTAATGGCTGAAACTTCTGACCTTCTTCTTCATAATTTCAGGGGTTTCCATCGCATAGATACTGCTCCCCAACCTCCTTTCTATTGGAGTCCTACTTACCACCATCTACACACACACACACACACTCTCTCTCTCTCCTCAGCAGGGACCTACAGTGTGTGTGGGGGTCCTGCTGGGAGGGATGGGGAGAGGAAGGGGGAAGGTACGAAGGACCAAGGAGGTGTCTGTAGGCCTTCTCATTTGGGGCTCCCGCCCATCCTCACACAACCTGTAAAGGAGCAGCTATGGGGTAAGGAAACCAGAAAAGCTCCAGCATTTCTGAAACTCCCTTGCGCGGATTCGACTCTGCAACCCAGGGGGCAAGTCAGATCTATGTGACAAGGATCAAGAGTGAGGAGGAGAAGGAAAGAGACAGGAAAGAGAAACTCCCCGTGTGTGCTCCTCGTGACTTCCTAACCCAATGCCTACAAACCCCCTGCCCCCATGTCAGAGATAGCATCTACAGTTCCTAAAGGAAAAGGAAAGAGAGAAGACATTGGAGAATAAGAGGCAATCAGACCTCCTCCCACCGCTCTCCTGCCATCTCAAAAGTCTTGAGGTGTCCTTCACTCCTGTGCTCGCTTTTTATCCCAAACTTCTCCTTGGTTAGATGAAGGCCACTTCCCACAACACGCTCTGTGTCTCTCCATCTCCAAGTCCGTGCAAAGAAGCCACTGCCAGGGCTGGAGTGGCAGCTCCTGTCCAGCTGTGTGTAACCGTGCCCACCACTGCCTGGCCACAGAGAATAGGCCCATGTGAACGGACTAGATCAGTGACAACCCTAGAACTCAAAAATACTTCTAATAGGGTCATTGTTATAAATGTACTCAGTAAACCTCTTGACATGTATAAGTAGGAAAAATATTGAATGCATCTCCTCATTTCTTTCTTTCAATGTCAGGGTTTCTGTGTTCATATAACTATTGCCTGGTATTTCTGATATTCTTGTTACTTGAGTTAAGGTGGTTTAGGCTTTTAATCTGTTTAATAAAGTCAACAAATAATTGATTGATTGCTCAATCAACTATCTGACTGAGGCAAAAAATAATTGACTCTATTACTAAGGATACTTTAAAAACAAATACCTTTTAAAAATTGAGGTCAACCTACTTCCTTGTAACATGAAGGTTTTTCTGCTGCAGTCTTTAGGAAAGTGGGGATGAGAATAAAGGCCTTTTCCAATATGACCAAAGGTGATCCTAACACTTGGTAAGTCATAAATAGATGTAGTTTGGAAATGAGCAGATATTTGGGTTTAGTGCAACGATTAAACATCTGAGGTGAAACATATCAGACGAAAAAAAATCTAAGGTTAGAGACAGGTCCTTGGAAGCAATGTCTGGAAACACTCACACGTGGAGAAGGATCCCCAAAGCCCTGCCTGCCCTTCCTTATCCTCCCTCATTTTATCGAAGTTATTTCCCAGGCTCCTGACTCATGACAGTAAAAGACGGGCTGTTTCAGATGACCTTGCAGGTACAGAATAAAAAGAGCAATTGACAAAAAAGGAAAAAATGTACAGTGCAGAGATGTTGCTGTTTATGAAAGGAAACATTGAGTGTTTGGCGCAAGAGAGAGCATGCCTGTCTTCTGTCCTTGCCCCAAGCCTTCCTTCCCAGAACAGCAAAGGCCAACGGGGGCTGGCAACAATCCGGGTTCTCTTCTACGCATCTGTCATACGACAACAACACAATGAGGGGAATACAATTTATTCCTTGCATTTTACAGATGAGGAAACCGAAGTACAAGGTTAGTTATTTGCTCAAAGTTACGCAGCTGGTGGTGGCTTGGAGACAGACACAAAGCAACAAATAGTATGGCCCAGAGCACAAGCTCCTACCCTCTCAGCCTTTATTTTATTTTGCATCCTTCTGCTCACCTCTCTGTTATCTCCCCTCTGTCCTGAAAAATGCTCAAGTTTCACCCAGAGCAGCATTATAAGTTGCGAAGAAGTTGATCTGGTCTGGTGAAACCCTAGCCAGGTCTCAGCCTTGTCAGACCTTACCTTTGACTAAAGATAACATGGATTTGCAGCAAGACGTGCAGGGAGAGTCCACAGGTGGATCCCAAGCAGGCTTTCCATTCCTGTAATCCAACTTCGCACAACACTCCCCCTCCCCAATCTTCTCTTAGCGCCTCTCACATGCCCAGCCTGAAAGGTTTATTATCTTCATGGGACACAATTTGAGCAAATAAGCAGCCCCCTGTCATCTACTCCATGATCAGGAAAAGAAAACCAAACAACTTGGGAGTTCAGTATCAGATGTAATCAGTTTACTTCTGTGTGTCTGCTCTGTAACAAAAATATGCAAAGTACTACAAAGTCTATCAATATGAATAACTTATTAATCCTTTCTTCACGGCAAATTGCCTTCTGTGAGATTCCTTTACGACCGTACTAGGTCGACTATTTTAGAATGAGTATCTGAGAGTCAGGAGAGACGCTCAGACATAGACAAAATATTATCTCTTACAATGTACGTGATGCACCATGGATTTCGTGTGCCCACTGCTCACTATCTTCCAATGGTAACTTCTGGAAATGCACTACCACAATATTACAACCAGGGTACCAACAGTGATACACTGAAGATACAGAACATTTCAGTCACCACAAGGATTACTTATGTTGCTCTTCTGCAGTTAAACCCATTTCCCTCCCGCTCCTACCACATCCTTAACCCCTGTCAACTGCTAATCTGGTCTCTATTTCTATAATTTGACATTTTTAATAATGTTATATAGTATGTTACCATTCAGGATTGGTTTTATTCACTTAGCACGATTCCCTGGACATTCACGCAAATTCTTGCATGTACCAATTGCTGGTTTGTTCTACCGATGAGCAGTATTCCATGGTGTAGACATACCACAGTCTGTTCAGCCATTCATCCACTGAAGGACATCTGAGTTGTTTCCAGTTTTGACTGTTACAAATAAAGATACTATAACTATCCATGCATAGATTTTTGTGAGAACATACACATTAATTTGCCTGGGATTAATGCCCAAGGAGTACAATTACTGGGTCATATAGTTGTTACGTGTTTAATTTTTTAAGAAATTGCCAACTGTTTTCCAGAGTGGCTGTAACATTTTGCATTTCCACCAGCAATATATTAGTGATCCAGTTTTTCCACATTCTCACCAGCGTTTGTTGTCACTATTTTTAAATTTTAGCCATTCTGACAAGTGTGTAGTGATATTTCAATTTTGTTTTAATATGCATTTTCCTAATTGCTAGTGATGTTGCCATGTGTTTATTTGCCATCTATATACCCTCTTCAGTGCAATGTCTATTTCTTTTGTCCATTTTCTAATAGCATGCTTTGTTTCCTTTTATTGTTGAGTTTTACTAGTCCTTTGTTAGACACAAATGGTTTGCAAATCTCTTTTCCCCACTTATTAGCTTGCCTGCCTTTTCATCCTCTTAGCACGGTTTTGTGCACAGGAAAAGTTTTAAATTTTGGTTATGTCCAATTTATCAGTTTTTTCTTTTATACATTATGCTTCTGGTGTCAAGTGTAAGAACTCTTTAGCTATCTCTAGATCCTAAAGATTTGTTCCTATATTTTCCCCAAGAGTTTTATAGTTTTATGTTTTACACTGAAGTCTATGATCCATTTTGAGTTAATTTTTGTAAAATATGTGAGACAGGTCCAAGTTCTTTTTTTTTTTTTTAACATATGGATGTATAATGGTTCTAGCACTACTTACTGAAGAGCCTAATTTTCTTGTACTGAATTGCTTCTATATCTCTCAAAAATCAGAACCCCCTTCTGTGGCTTATAAGGCACATGATCTATGGAATTCTGTTACAGCAGCCTAAAGGGATTAAGACTGTATCTTAAAATATCTCATATTTATAATCTTGCAGCTCTGGAAGTCAGAGGATGCATGCAGCCCATGTGGAGGCACCTGGGGATAATTTGTTTCCTTGCCTTTTCCAGCCTCCTGAGGCCCCTGCAAACCCTGGCCTGTGACTCTGCATCACATACCTTCCCCTCTGCTTCCACATCACACCTCCTTGTCTGGCCCTCCTGCCTCCCTTCTAAGAACTCTTGTGATTACACTGGGCCCACCCAGATCACCCAGGGTATTCTATCCAACTCGAAATCCTCAAATCAACCACCTCTACAAAGTCCCCTTTCCTATGTAAAGCAATGCATTTACAGGTTCTTGGAATTATAATGTGGATATCTTTAAGAGCTACTATTCAGCCTGCCATACTTAGCACCTTGTATCTGTACACTGATACCTTTTGCCAAATTTGGCAAGTTTGCAGCCATTTAGTTCTTCAAGTACTTTTTCAGGCCCTCCCTCTTCTTCCTCCTCTCTTGGGCCTCCTAAGACACACGTATTAGATTTTTAGGTACAGCCTCACAGGTCCCTGAGGTTGTTGTGTTCCTGGTTTCTTCTGTCTACTTCAGATTAGCTCAGATTGGGGAATTTCTATTGTTCGTTCTACCAGGGCACTGACTCTTCCTCTGCCCCCTCCATCCTGATGCTCAGTCCATCCACTGAGATTTTTATCTTGGTTGTTGTCTTTTCCAGTCTAAGATAGCCACCAGGTTTTTCATTATATTCCTTCTTTATTTGCTGAGACTTCCAGTTTTTCAGTGCTTTCCAGTATGTTCGGAATCGTTCAGTGCGATTATGATGGAGGTTTTGAAATTTTCATCGGGCAGCTCTAACATCTCTGTCCTTTCCATGCTGGTCTCTATCAACTGCCTTTTTCCCATTCAGGTGTGATCTTCCTTGTTCTTGGTATAACAAGTGATTTTTTTTTAAACTGAAACTTGGACATTTGGGGCATTAAGAGACCTGAGGTCTTATTTAAACCTCCTGTTTAAGCTGCCTCCCTCCGATACCACTGCAGTGAGGGGAGAGGGAGGCTGTGCCTTTATCCCCAGGTTCCCCGCCACACCTGCACAGACACCTGAGAGAGGGCTTCCTCCTTCCTGCTGTGCAGGCAAGCGCTGGCTCTCCACTAGGTCCCTGCTAACTTCCTGGTTGGGAGGTTTGTGTTACCACTTCCTAGGGGTCTCCACTGACCCACCACTGTGCCGTGCTCGGGAGCGGAAATGCAGATTCTCATGTGGTTTCCTTACACAGAGGTGGTGGTGGCAGGTTTTGTTACTACCCAGCAGAAATCAGAGTCCTGGCTCTCCACTACTCAGCCTCCTGTGCTGGAGCTGGGTGCCTTGTCATGGCCTGGCAGCAGGGATGTCCAGGCTTCCCATTAGCCTTTGCTGGCAGGTGGGACCACAGTTTATTCTGTGATGTTTGGCTAGAGTACAGCAGTTGCTTGGTACCTGTTCTGTCTTGCTAGGTGCCCCTTTCCTGGTCGTTTGTTATTGTCATTGTTTACGTGCTTCTGTTGGTGTTTCCTGACTGCCGACCTCTCCTGTTCCAAATCTGAAATAGGTGAGGCAAAAGAAAACAAATTGCATTGTACCATTCCTTGAGGTCTACACATGCTCTGCCTTTTCTGCACCATTCAGTCTTCTTACGTTTGGTTCACAGAATGGGTCGAGGGTGTTTGGTTGCACTTTGTGGAAATGGCAGGGACTAGCACATGTACCCCATCTGCCCAGGAGCAGAAGCGGTCTTTCCTTTCATTTTGAGGTTAAAATTTGGAACCTTATCAAGCAAGGAAATTACACTTACTATGTTGAAAAACCTCCATAAGGTACTAGCAAAACTTTACATGAAACAAATTTCAAATACTTACCAAGCAACCTTAAGGAAAACTTTAAAAATGTGCCATGGCATTTAACCCCAAAGAAAACCAATTTATAAAGAATATGTTTTCATGTTCTCAAGAAATACACAAATGATTTTATGTCAAGATAATACAAGAAAAAAGAAAAAAACATAATTTTTCTGTGTTGGTGATGTTTTGCAATAAATTATCTGGAATACTGGGGTTTTTAGTTTTTCTTCCCACCTCTGTACTTATTTGAAGGCATCTGTAACAAGTAGCTTCACAGGTCTCATGTATGATTATATTGATATAATCTGAAAGGTTTTCTCCCACATGTCCCCTTTCTAGGACTTAAGAGAACTGAATGCATGCGAAAGGGTAGCGGTCACCATTAGAGAGAGGACGAGTTCCCAATATGACATCCGCTTTCCTGTGATCAACCCTTAGTTCAGATGAAATGAACAGAGTGGCAAAAGCACAGCTAAAATACATTGAGATGAAGTCTGTTTTCAACAGAAATCCTTTTTTGCAGGGTTCAATATGAAAGGTTACCCTTAAGAAAAAATGTAGTTAAGAAAGTGTCAAAATCTAATAAGATACAGCAAGTAGTAAGAAATATGTAAATGAGAATAACCTTCAAACTGATAAAGGTGCTTTAAAACAATCCAAGGTAGCTCTGAGTTAGGATAGTTGGGCACGTACGGGGTTTATTCTGGGAAAATCAGGATTCTGTATATACTCCATTTGCCAGTTGGAAGCCCAGGGCAATTCCTCAGAGTAGACTCTAAATTTCCCCTATTATTGCTTCCCAGGCATTTTCTCCTTGTTGGGTGAACAGAAGGAAACCACATGGTATAGTACTTCGTGAAATGTAAAATAAGGATCAACAAGCCATTCTGCAGATTTAGCAAAATTAAGCTTCATCAGCCAGCTTGACTCACAGCCAACCCAGCAGAAAGCATCTTAGCAAGAAGACTTACAGTGAAATGACAAGTAGCACAAAAAACTAACTCACAGAAGCATTAAAATCATGAAAAGGCGCATTGTGTTCTGTGAGCAACCAAGTCCATTGCTTGAACAACAACCGTGCATTCCGTATGCAGTGTGCAAGGCCAACACGGCCCGCTGCCCCTTGAGAGTCTGCTCAGGAAACAGAGCACATGACCCTACCTGTCCCCACAGAAGAGAATCTATCAATGGACAGAAATGCAATAGCACTGAGATTTATATTTCCATTATGAATATCCCTACAGAACATTAGGTGTGGCAAAGCCACTTCTAGCTGCCTGAAACCTAGAGGACTGAATAAATTTGGGGTCTGTTTAGTCTAAGTCTTTCATATGCAAAACTGAATTGTTAATACAGCAGATAAACTTAAGTACAGAGTTAATATTCAAAGTCTTTGAATACCTAAAACTAAAGCATGAATTTTGCCCAATTATGTTTCTTTGTTTTATGATTTTTTAAATAGACAATTCTAATTCCCCTAGCAAGGAATTAGGATTTAATCTGGCTAGTTTCTCTGGGCTACTGAATAACAGGATTTTGTCCTATTTAATAACTATTACATACTCTAAATCAGAATTTAGAGCTGAGAGTGTTATGAAAAGTCATCCAGTTCATTTTCCATCTTCAGGTAGGACTACTTTAAAGTAGTTCAGGTCCAAATGAATGGTTCTTATTCTCACTGAGAGGGAAGAAAAAAAAATGTTTATGTGTGTGTGTGTGTGTGTGTGTGTGTGTGTGTGTGTGTGTTTACCTATGCCTATTTCCAAGTGGAGAGATCTCCTAGTCTAAGAATATATCATCAGCATCTTTCTTTAAAATGCTTGAATATTATTATTAACAATACAGTGGTTAGTTATGTAACTATTACATCCTACCTCACACCATATACAAACATCGATTTCAGGTAAATCAAACAATTAAATATAAATGGCAAAATCATAAGGCTTTAAGACAAAACTAAGACTTCTTACAACCTTTGGGTCAGAAGGATTTTCTGAGGGTACAAAAAGATATAATGTCTATTCTCTTACCTATATAAAGTATAAAACATACACTCTTTAAAATATATATTATTCTTTTATATTAAGAGACTACTAAATTGAACTACATTAAAGTTAAGATTTTTTGTGAATATAATAAAAATCACTGAATTGTACAGTTTAAAAGGGAAAATGCTATGATATGTAAATTATGTCTCAATAAAGCTATGTTTTTTAAAAAGACATCTTATAAAAGAATGCAAAAACAGGTCACAAAACTAACAGTAAATATTTGAACTACATAATAGCAATGGTATAGTACCTAGAACATATGAAAACTCCTACATATCAAGAAGAAAAATACAAACAGTCCAAACAGCTTAAGAGGCAAAAGATACACAGAGCATTTCACACAGGTAGCGCTGACAGCTTATGAATGTAGAAAGAGGTGTTCCCCTTGAGCATAACCAGGGACATGCAAATTAAGACCCACAAGAGGATGTTGCTTTTTTATCCACCAGACAAGCAAATTAACCAATATAATAATGTTAGGTTACAGTGTAGATGAGGCTCACTGCTCACTCTAATGTACTGCTTGTTAAAAGAGAAACATAGAATCATGTTAAAATTAAGTGTCTCATCGTCCATTAAAATGAGTGTGGTCATACCTGATGCTAAGTAATTCCACTCCTAGGTATATATTTTACAGCAAGGGTCACAGACTATGACCCACAAGCTAAGAATAGCTTTTTACACTTGTAAAGAGTTGTAAATAAAATAAAATAAAATAATAAATAGACAGAAAGGAATAAAGGAAGGAAGAAAGAAAGGAAAGAAAGAAGGGGGTAGGGAGGGACGGGGGAAAGGAAGGGAGGAAGAAAAAAAAGAACATGCAGTAGAGACCACAGGTGCCCTGCAAAACCTAAGATATTTACTGCCTGGTTATTTACAGAGAAAGTTTGCTGACCCCTGTTTTAAGGAAACTCTTACATATTCTTAACACAGTATTCTTTTAGGGATCTAAAAGAACAGAATGACAAACCCGAATGTTCATCAGTAGGAGGCTAGTTTAGTTAATTGCAGAATATCCATACAACAGAATTCTTTTCAGCAGTGAAATAAAGTACAACCAGATGCAACAGACTTTAATCTCGAAAAGAACTGAGTAAAAGAAACAAGTCATAGGATACATAGATGCACTTCAGTGCCCTTGTGCTCCTGACAAAATGTATCAACAATCAATGAAGAAACACTGATTTAAAGTCTAAAGTTTCTCAGTGCCAAACATTTGCTCTAATTTTAAGATACATTTATGTTGCCTAAATACCTCATTTTTTGAAAATCAAAAATAACTCCCCAATATCTTTATGGTAAGAGGGATTCAGATTTGGGTGTGCTTCTTTGATTACATACTAGTTACATGCCAACTCCTTCCTAAAAGGATGTCAAACAGCTTGAGTGATTTATAAGTTTTTTTTTAAAGAAAAACATAGCAAACACGAGTGGAACACTGTTGTTATAGTAGTTCGTTAAAATTACAACTAGATACCAATGTCCCAAAGTCCATTTCTGTCCCAAAGACTAGCTCCTGGTGCTAAGATAAACATTTCATAATCATTATTAATTGGGGATTTTTGTCACTTCTTTTTGTTGTGCCTTCAGTGAGTGAGCCAGGAACCAAGGAAGTAGATAAGGCTTAGGGAAATAACCTAATACAATTAATTTTTTAAAGGCCTGAGGATGGTCACAAAGTCTAGAAATCAGTGCATACACAAAACAAATGACATTATTATTAATTTACAATACACTATATGTTACAAGATGTATATGTCTATGTTCCAGGTTTCCCAGTCTACCAAATCATCACATAAATGCTTCCACTACAATCACAGATGCGCTATTCTTTAAATTACAGTTAAACCTTTAATTTTCTTTTTCTGTCAAGATTGTCCTGAAGTTCCTCTTTTGCTTACATACAAATTCAGGTACAGATGGGGGGGGGGCATTTTGCTTTCACAATACATAGCCTTTGTTTTGTACATTATATCCCCAGAGGCAGCCCTGAGCCCCCTCCCAGTATTGATGGTGGAAATGAAACTGACCACCAACAGCAAGTAATAAAATATCTATTTAGAAAAACCTGGACACAGAAATTAGCCTTTCTGGCTGGTCAGCAGTAGAAGTTAATGGCTGCTGATGAAAATAACCTCAGGAAGGGGTGTTCATCTAATGTTCTGAAGTCACCAAGGCAGCAATCTATGCTGTGACAGTCACTGTGGGGTCTGCACGAAAAGGGCCCTCCAATTCCTCATGACACTACAGCCAGAGGAGACAGAGCCCCTTCACCTTTCCAGAATGCTCATTTAAACCAGATTCATGTCTGTGTCAGGCAATTCACACTGGATGGGGGCTGATGTCATAGGTGATGCCACCCAATGGTTCCCACCTGTCCTCCCCTCAGCCTGCTGCAGGGACAAACAGAGACGGCATGAGAGTGCAGAACAGAGGGCACCCTGCTCAGGGAGAACTTTTTCTTGCCCCTTTTTCACGCTCTTCTCACCTACATATTCCCTAGGGGGTGGTGGTAGGGTGGGGGTGTTGTTATAAACTGAACCCTGATTTGCCAAAACTCGTATGTTGAAGTCCTAACCCCTAATATTTCAGAGTGGGACTGAATTTGGATACAGGGCCTTTAAAGAGGTAATAAATTTAAAATGTGGTCCTTACAGTGGGCCCTAATTCACTGTGACAGGTGACCTTACATGAGGAGCAGATTAGGACACACAGACACACCAGGAGCATGTGATGTGACGAGCAGCAGGACAGCCACCTGTGCACCACAGAGAGAGGCCTTAGAGGAAACCAGCTCTGCTGACTCACTGGCCAGGGCCATGGCCTTCCAGCCCCCAGAACAGTGGGAAAATCAAGGTCTATTGTTAAAGCCACGCAGTCTGTGGCATTTTGTTACGGGAGCCCTAACAAACTAATACAGAGTGGCTTCCTACAAGTCGGGACAACGTAAACTTTACTATGGAAGTAATCTCCCAGATAAATCCATTCAATATCCTATAAAGCTTGAACCTTCCTCACACTTTCAGGTGACAGCATGCAGGTAACTGATTTTAAGCAAATATGTTTTCAAGCCAGCTTTTAAATAGGATTTCTAATTATCAGCGTGCTTTTCACTCCTCAACCCTCCACCACTTCCTCAACATCATTGTCACAACTCTTGGTTCAAGAGGCACTTCAGAAATAAATGATTCATGGTAACTGAAAGCATCCTAATTTTCTGGGAGGCCTAATGCTTGTGTTTCTAGGTCTATGGGTGATTGAAAAAAATGTTATTCCTTAACCTTCTTAACTTCTTTATGGGAAAAAGGGCAAACAGAGATCCAGGAAGGCCTATAAAGATCAAATCTCTCCTTTGCATACATGTTTTTTTCCCAGGAGTTAAATTCTATTTTTAAGGAACAAAATTAAACTTTCATTCAGAACAGAAACACTATTGGGATGGCCAAAAAATTCATTTTTCCCGTACGATGGTTCTAGTAGTGCTTAGTTGTCTTTAACTTCATTCAAAACAATTTTGTTATATTGCATTGTGACAACTGTCATATCAGCATGCATTAAAAAAAAACAACAAAACTGGTGAATTTTTGTGCAGCCATTTTAATATTGAAGATGTTAGAAAATACATGACTTTTTAGCATATTATGCTTTATTATCTCAAGAAAGGTAAAAATGCCGTTGAACCACACAAAAAAAGATTTGTGCAGTGTAGCGAGAAGGTGCTGTGACTGATCGAGTGTGCCAAAAGTGGTTTGCAAAGTTTCTTGGTACTATTGACATTTTGCCCAAATAATTCTTTGCTGTGGGGCTGTCTTATGCCTTGGAAGATGTTTAGCAGCACCCCTGGTCTCTACCCACTAGAAGCCAATAGCAGGAGAGAGCTGAAATACTAAAACTATCCAAGTCAATAAAGTAATAGCCTTAGCAATCTTGAGAAAGAAGAATAAAGGTGGAGGGATCATAATACCTGTCATCAAACTATACTACAAGGCCACTGTAATCAAAACAGTCTGGTACTGGCATAAGAACAGACACATAGATCAATGGAACAGAATAGAGAGCCCAGAAATAAATCCATGTATCTATGGTCAATTAACATTTGACAAAAGGGGTAGGAGCATAAAATAGAGTAAAAATAGCCTCTTTAATGGTGTTGGGAGAACTGGGCAGCTACATGCAAAAAATGAAACTAGACCACCAACTCACACCATACACCAAAAGAAACTCAAAGTGGATAAAAGACTTAAATACAAGTTGTGACACCATAAAACTCCTAGTGGAAAACATAGGCAGTAAAATTTCAGATATCACACGTAGCAATATTTTTGCTGATATATCTCCTAAGGCAAGGGAAATAAAGGGAAAAAAATGGGACTACATGGAATTAAAAAGCTTCTGTAGGGCTAAAGAAACTATCATTAAAATGAAAAGGGGACCAACTGTATGGGAGAACATATTTGCCAATGGTATACTAGACAAGGGTTTAATCTCCAAAATATATAAAGAACTCATATGACTCAACACCAGGAAGACAGACAATTGATTAAAAATGGGCTAAGGATCTGAACAGACACTTCTCCAAGGAGAACATGCAGAGGGTCCATAGACAGATGAAAGGATGCTCAGCATCACTAGCCATCAGAGACACGCAAAATAAAACCACAATGACATATCACCTCACAGCTGTCGGAATGGTCATCGTTAATAAATCAACAAACAACAAGTGCTGGTTAGGTTGTGGAGAAAAGGGAACGCTAGTGCACTATTGGTGGGAATGCAGACTGGTGCAGCCACTGTGGAAAGCAGTTTGGAGACTCTTTTAAAAATTAAAAATGGAACTGCCTTTTGACACAGCAATTCCACTACTGGGATTATATCCTAAGAATCCTGGAACACCAATTCAAAAGAACCTCTGTGTGCATAGAAACATTATTTACAATAGCCAAGTGTTGGAAACAGCCTAAGAGCCCAACAGTA
Source organism: Mormoops blainvillei (assembly GCA_004026545.1). Classification (NCBI taxonomy): domain Eukaryota; kingdom Metazoa; phylum Chordata; class Mammalia; order Chiroptera; family Mormoopidae; genus Mormoops; species Mormoops blainvillei. Next base: position 23,083 of record PVJD01009273.1, on the reverse strand, counting down.
AATGAATGGATCAAAAAACTATGGTACATATACACAATGGAATACTACACAGCAGAAAGGAAGGAGTTCCTACCCTTTGTGACAGCATGGATGGAACTGGAGAGCATTATGCTAAGTGAAATAAGCCATTCAGTGAAAGAGAAATATCATATGATCTCACTTATAAGAGGAATCTAATCAACAAAATAAACTAATGAGCAAAATAGGACCGGAGACATGGAAACATGGAACAAACTGACAGCAGCCAGAGGGGAGGGAGGATGAAAAGAACAGGGGAAAGGGGGAGGGGCTAGTCAGAGGACATATATGAATGACCAATGGGCACGGACAATGGTGTGGGGGTTGACTGTGGGAGCAGGGGGTGGGCTCAGGGGAGGAGGGCAAAAGGGGAAATATTGGAACAACTGTAATAGAATAACAAGTAAAAAATAAAAAATAAAAATAAAAAAAAGTTGTTGGTGAAAATGAAAAATGTCTTTTATTTTATGGAAAAAACATACGGACTTGGTGGCCAACCCAATAGTAAAAGTAAGCATTTGTGCCTGGATTTGAGAGCAGGGTTATGTTTGCTTATAAGCCACGAGGCCCCACAGAGGCTTCTGCATTTCAGATATCTTCCCATCACACAGGATGGCTACCTACAAAGGAACAGACACTTGGCCAGTCATCAACAGTGTGACCCTGGGCCAGATGCCAATCACACTGGACTGTTTCCCAATCTGGAATCTGCGGAGAACATACTTCTCTCCCTGGGTGGCTGAGAATGAAACAGGATACTGAAGTAACAGTCCCGTCCTTTGACACAGTATTTCTCTAAAACTGATCCATGTACTCTGCCTCAGGCACCTGGAGGCTTAATGAAGTCTTGGGTCCCACTCCACATCACTAGACGAGGAAGAGGTCTGGAAATCAGAATTTTAAATAGACGTTTTGACAAGTAAATTAAGGTGGGTGTTCTCCACAGGCTGCAAGGCCCTGTCTGGGTCAGGATGGAGGACAGAGCGAGGCTCGAGGTCAGCACGTTCGTAAGCAGTCAGTGCACTGCCTCTCTGCTCTCGGAAGGCTCCCTGGTTCCAGGACCTGGGTCCGGCCTGAGGCCCCAGTGCCCCGTCCCTGGTTCCAGTTCGCCTTTTGTCGTGGTCCAGAGCAATCATCCTAAAATACCAACCCGGTCATGCCACTCCCTGTTCCCAAGTCCCAGCCACAACTCTGCTCTCCTGGTGTCCTGGACAGCCTGAGTCTGTTCCGTCCAGGCTGGTCTCTCAGTTTCCGGTCGGCTCTGAGTGTTTCATTCACGTGTCACCTTAAATGCTACCTCCTCAGCGGGACTCTCCTACTGCTGGTCACTCCCAATAATGTAAATAGAGTTCACTTCTCTACCTAGAACCTAACACCCACTGACACTTCCTTGTTTAGGTAGTTGTCTCCTACCACTGGAAAGTCAGTGTAGGAAGCTCTCTCCCCTGCCTGTCAGGTACATGGCACACAGGGGGAATTCTATAACAGTGTGCTGATGGGTAAACACAGGGATGAATTACTGGCCTGCATACCAGCTTGGCAAGGTTCCCACACTGTGCATGAGGCCAACAGGTAGAGACGTTGCATTTCTCACCTGGACCAGGATGACTGGGGAAGAATTGCTTTATGCAATGTCTGTGCTCAGGGGAGAGTGCTACAGAAAGCTGGTATTTAAATCATTCCTATATCTTCACAGTAGTTTGTAAAGTGAAGCATTGCTTCTTTTAATTAATTATTTTTTGCACAACTAGATTTTCCATAAATTTCATATGGGATGTGGCTAAAACAATCAGCTGTGCATTCTTGTTATCAATACGAAAATCACTTCACTTAAATGTTCTTACTTACTGATAACAATAAAAGTATTGTCTTTGGAACAAAATATCCATTAACAATAAAGCAGTAGGGTCTGGAGGAATTGGAAACCCATTTGTGTTCTAACCTCCACAGGCCGGTTAGAAACTGTGGGACAATGGGCACACACGAGGCTCCTTTGTGTGGTTCTGGGAAATGGAGATGTGTTCTGGCCTTAGAAAGCTGAGAGAAGAGGTTTGGTAAAGGGGTTATTTGAAGGCACCAAGTCCAACTCCTGGACTCCACCACATAAGGAAAGGCGTCAGAGGCCCAGAGGTGTACTGAGAATAAGAGGAAGCTATAAAGAGATGACTTCAGTTTCAGTACTGGCCTCCCTGGTCCTACTCATTCAGGAAAATTACATTCTACACAATAGTTTCCTAGCAAAGACCCTGCAACCCACCTTTGTCTCCAGGAAAAAGCAACATGAAAACCTCCACATGGAGGACCTCCAAGTTTTACTTGGTTCTCCTACATGTGTCATCGTCAGTGAGTGTCAAGTGAACTAAGCCAATGAGGGAGGAGGGCATGTGGCTTGGCTTTACAGAAAGTTACACAAAGGAAAAATGGAAATAGCTGGTTGCAAGTGAGGAGGCTGAAGTTAGGCAAGGGACCTTAGGCCCCTGGTAGCCGGCATCATGACATAAGCACATTTCATCCCAAGTGCACTGTGGCCTTCTGGGGGCACAGGGCCACCCTGACCACCCAGGATTTACTGATGGGAACACAGTTCGAAAGGGAGGCCGTGACATGCCAGCAGGTGGGTGTAGGTGCCACAGAAGTAAACAGAGGATGAAGAAGCGTTGTTTTTGGTCGGTCTTTTCCCACCCTTCTCCTAATTTCCTACACCTCCTTACACAACAGCTTACCATCTACAACAACAGAGAGGCAGACAGGTGTCAGGGCCTCTAAACCGGTGGTGCTGCATTATCTGGGCAGTTCTCAAAAGCTACCAAGACTGAGGCCCCGAGGGCACGTTAATCACAATGACAGGGGATGGGCCCTGGGCATCACTATGTATTAAAGTTGCCAGGCGAGGGTTTTATTGACCGGATGTGAAGGCAGCTGGAGAGAAAGAGGAAGAGACACAAAGGAGAGAGCAATTAGGTGTCGCCCCACCCTAACTGAGGCAAGCAAAAGGGCACAGAGAGGGTGGGGGGCCCTGTAAACAAGAAAGAAAGTGCTGCAGTGGGGGAGGTTGCTGTGGGCTGCCAGGTCTTTAACAACAGGAAATGTGGCAACAAGAAGAAATGTCTGCAAACTCAGGAAGACACTTGGCAAGAGAAGACAGGTGCAAAACCAAGACAGGGCAAGTTTTGCTCTTTCAAGTTGGGAGACAGGAGAGAAAATGATGTTTGTGAAGGGGACACTGCTGGCTGCCACTGCAGTAGGAAGTGGCTGTCAACCAAGAATCCCAAGTGAAATCTGTGGTAGGAAAGGTGGGGATGGACTTCCATAGCCAAAGGGCAATGAGTCAAATGTCTTTAGATAGAAATTTTAGTGGCACACTTGAAGCGATTGAGAGGTTTCAGTGTCATCCCCAGAACCATTCCTGGGTGCCTGTTAAAGCATCCAGAACCACCATCTCCTGCACTTGACTGACCTTTAGCTCAGACTCTTTAAGAACTTAACTGCCTTGACGATGTTCTGAGCCCTCTGAAGGTAAAATGGTTGGCTGTCCCTACAAACGCACGATTTTTCTTTGACATTGGTGCAACATCACTGTCTACAATTTCTTCCAGTTTGTAGAAATTGTGTCCCCTTGCTTGTAACTGGGTCCCACAATCTGTAGTATGTTCTGCCTAAGTAATACTGCCGTAAGAGCAAGAATACTCACATGCAACAAAAGCAAATTTCACACATTGGCTGAAGTATTTCCTCTCACTCTTGATGGATCTGTAGCTACTTAGGAGTCCGTGGAAAACCAGTTAAAATCCACAGCCACAGTTACAATTTGCTAAGTACCTCTAATGGAATCTGAAAATTAACGGAGATGTGAAATTTATGGTGAAGACTAGCAAGGCTTACTGAACACCATTAGACAAATTATATAACGTGATCACAAGATTTTTTAACAGTTTGGAACAACTCTGAAATGTTTTGCTTTGAATGGATATCCTGCTTCTAAGTTGTAAGCCCAGCAAAGAACCCCATGCTATTTTCTTCATGTCTTTATCTTTCTTAAATTCTAAATATCTTCACCTCTAGAGAAATTACTCTCATGGATTCTCTACTTTGGTTTTTCTCTCTCCCTACAGCTGTTTAGTCTCACTGCCCAAGGTTCTGTGATGGGTGTGAAGGTTACAAAACATGAGTCTGTGGCCACCTGGAATAACAGCCGCCACTGTTACTTTAGGAATTTTCTTCAATGACATTTTTTTGACCCAACAAAACCATCTTCATCTTCCAGGCCCTGAGTGTGGGGTGCTGGGGTAGAGGAACATGGCTACAGTCCAGACCTATAGCAGGGAGGGGAAACCACAAACCACAAGGGAATGCAGGTCTGGCGGCCATCACATTCTTGCCTGGCCTTCATCCACTGAAGCTGAACAGCTAACCTGGCATTTTGTCAAGTCTGCTGGGAAGTTAATGATGTGAAAAGAAGACAAGTCCGCCCATGGCTAAGTTGTATGAAGTGTGTGGGGGGCAGAGGAGATGGGAGGGCTGGATCTGGAAAGAGGATGGGACAATTATCGGAAAGAAAATATCTTAGGATAAATTGGGACAGGTTCACAAACCTTTCTCCACAATTTTGAAATGCAAAATTTTCTGAAAACAGAGTTTCTTTGTTCCTGCGCTACCAAATAAATTTGCCCCCCAAACTGGCCTGAACTGACATGAAACTATTTGGTCTTTTATGATCCAACACAATGTGAATACGCATCCACTTTGCTACAGAAATTACTGTGTTTCCTGAATTCTGTGGGAGTATTACCTAATGTACAGTAAATGAACTGTATTACCCTCCTAAAAGCCGAATTCTGAAAGACACTTGGCCACAAAGGGCTTGCTTTGGCTAAGGGGTCGTTGACCTACACACAGCTCCTCAGGCAGGCTCTCTGGATTTAGATGCTTTCCCCACACGTGTTAGTATTCACCTGACCTCAGCCTTTCAGTAACTTCTATAAATTTATCTCAGTAGACAGATTCACCGTGAATAAAACAGGACAAAGCTGAAGAACAGGCTTTTTAAAATACCACATACGTGTAATGTAGCCTCTATGCTGCAGAAAACACATGCCCCTTTCTTCTCTTTCCCACATTTTCACTTTATCCTTCCAACAGCTCTGATGACCAAGGGTGCCCAGCCTACACTGTAGCTTGGCTATGGTATACGTATTGCGAAAAATGTGAACGTGATGCTGATCTTCAAAAAGAAGATATCAAACTATATTTTAATTGTAAAAATTAATATTCCAAATGAAATGCCCATAGATTTTCTAAAAGACGAATCTATAGAGACAGAAAGTGAGACATAAAAGAAAAGCAGATAGGAATGTTAGCGGTTGCCTGGGGCTGGCAGTGAGAATCAGAGAGACCACACGTAGCACAACACTGGACTGTGATGACAATTCCATAATTCTGTAAGTTTATTAAAAATCAGTGAATTATACACTTAAAACAGGAGACCTAAGGCATATGTTCTACCTCAATGAAGATGTTAAAAAAAACAAATATCCTAAATTTCTAAAGTAACACCCTTTTGTCAATACCTCATGGTATTTTCCTGACATTTCAAGTCAATACCAGTTGAAATACAGAGGTGGGCAAGAAATGAGACCTATTAATGATTAGAGGAAAATAAGCAATTTGACCCACAAATTACTAATATTACATCTAGACAGAGCACATGATTTCTTCCAGATATTGCCCTACATCTGGGAAATAAAATCTCTATTTCTATTTTAACATGCCATGCAGGCCCCTCTAATTACAGGCTTTATGGTATCAAACAGTAGTATTTTATTTACCAGTCATCTTGTAAAGAGTGTAAACTCCTGGGCTCTGGGGCAATGCCACAGTCTTCCCTGTAGTACTTTTAGGACCTAGTAGGTGTTCAATAAATGATTGTGTTGAATGCAATGTTTTTTCTTGCCAGAACCATCTATTACATTTCCATCTGCTTAAGCAATATAAAGCAAATTTAACAGATATACCATGCCCTTCCTTCTAGATCAGGGCTTCTCAGCCTCAGCACCTTGGGGTCAGATTCCTCTCTTAGGACCCAGTTTTGTGTACCGTGGAACAGAGAGCAGCACCCCTGGTCTCCACCTGCCAGAGCCAGTAGTACCCGCCTCACTGTTGTGACAACCAAAAATGTTGTCAGAGAGGGTCCAATGTCCCTGGGGGGCGAAGTCACCCATGGTTGAGGACCACGGCTCTAAATAGAGGATAAGACAGACTGAAGCAAACTGATGTGTTCACACTTCAACAATGTCTTTCATGTTATCAGTTCCTGAAGCTAGTGAGAACACAGAGAAAGAAAATCAAAGGTTAGGATATGTTAGCAAATGGTGATTCGGTAACCACAGGCCTTGTCACATTATGGGGAGATGTACAGGGAAGAAATGGTTTTTATCCTCCTTTGGAACAGTGAAGATGCAAAAGGCTTCTTCTCATCCAAGGCTGACAATTTTTCAGACATGAGGAGCTTGGAAAATACATAAGAGAAGGGGCTATGTGCCAAATGGCCTGTGGCTATCAAGCAGCAGAGACGAAACACTGGGCTGTTTGTTATAAATTGTATCTAGGAGAACAATTTTGAAACAGCTATTGAATATTTATTAAAAGAAAAGATCTATAATAATTCAGTCCCTGACCTGCTACTATTAGCAAATAACCAGTTGAGAGGTTAAGAACTGTGGAGGCATAAACTATTAAATTAAGTGTAAATTTAATACTCAGTGTTTTATTTTTCTCAACAGCCACGGTGTTTAGTAATCCTGTTTCAAATGTCCCAGCACAGAGCCTGAAAAATTGTTACCCATATTGTATGCTTTTCACGAGACTTCAAATTTTTAGTTTCAATTCTACTTTGGCAATATCAAGCATTTCATACAGATGCTAAAGTTCAAGAGGCACATCTTGTTCAGAGTGACTATTATATAATAAAGCAAAGATAAAATATTCTTGACACTACCCAGATATGTCTAAATATTTACCAAGATTCATAATACTTTACTCCAAAGCATCTTTATTTTTTTCTTAGGAAAAAAAGGGCATACACTCCTAATCTCAACACCAACCATTTGGGCACATAAGAAAAAGCTACAGCAGACAGGTAGTATCAATTCCTAGCATGTGAAAAGGAAGTGTATCTCTTTAAATTTTGTTTTTAAAAATATTTACATTTTTCTCCGCATGCCTATTGGTAAACAGAAGCAGGTTTAGGACTCCGAAACATTAAATTAAGCATGTAATTCCTAAATCCACTAAGAGCTAAAATGCAAAAGCTCTCTATTCAATCAAGCCCTCACTGCACACATAATTATGGTATTCAAATTAGATGACTAATTTAAACATGTTCTATCATGTCAAGTATGTAAAAATAAAAATGTCTGAATAAACTTCAATAGAAAGAAAAAAGAGATAAAGACAATTTAATTAGTCTTTTTAGAAAATAAGAACTCCTAGGACATAATATTAAAATATATACTCATGGAAAGATTAGTAGGAAATGTAGCTTAAGTACTTATCTTGGTAGTGAGTAACACAAGGACGGTACTGTCAAATCACCTCAACAAAATACTAACTCTGAGCCCTGGATTATCATCTTTACATTTGGATGAAATTGGGACACGTGAAACATGAAATGACCAAATTAGTTTTTATTTTACTTCAAGTTTCCTCACATATTATTATAAATATAAAATCATATATAAAATACCACATTACTTTATATTGTTATTTACATTTCATATGCCTATATTGTGATTTCTTAACTACACTGAAAAAGGCTATCACAATACACCATGTGTAATGAATTACTAGAATTCTGATAGTCACCTAACATTTTTATAAAACTTAAAAAAGTATACAAATGTATGATTATTTTAAAAAATCAGCACTAATAACAAAAGGTCAACCCACTGAAAATCACAAACGCATAAGCTCTTTTAGATTCAATATTTTTCCACTAAAGCTAAAATGAAAAAATTGGCGCCACAAAACTTATAATTGAGATTTAAGGATACCAGCCGGTACCAGCATTTTGCTACCGGCTAGAAATCGCTTTCATCTGGAAATTGACATTTAGCACAGCTCATAGATTATTTTTTGTAAAATAAATAAAATATAAAAATTGAGAAGCAAATATAAATTTAAAATAAATAAATAAAGTGTAGCATCATAAACTTTTCAGTCATAAAATTCCAGTTACATTTTATGATTCTAACACTACTGTATATGAATGGCTAATATCTGCTTTAACAGTAGCAACATTACTCATTACTTAAATCATAATTATAGAATATTAGGAGCCAAAATACACGTTGTAAAACTAAAATAAACCCCTTAGCCCTGGCTGGTATGGCTCAGTGGATTGAGAGCCAGCCTGTGAATGGAAGGGTCATGGGTTCGATTCCCAGTCAGGGCACATGTCTGGGTTGTGGGTCAGGTCCCCAGTTTGGGGTGGGAGGTGTGTGAGAGGCAATCACACATTGATGCTTCTCTCCCCGTCTTTCACCCTCCCTTCCTCTCTGTCTAAAAATAGATAAATAAAATCTTTAAAAAATAAAATAAAATAAACCCTTTAGATTTACCCTGCATCATTTTACACTGCTTAAGAAAAAGACAAAAGGGTAACACGACAGCTGCTTTGGCAGGATAAATCAAGCTACGTCACTTAATGCATTTGGAGAATCTAAGCCTCATATAAAAGGAGAGCCAATCGATTAAACTTAACTTGGTTGATTTTTATTTCATATACAGGCACATGTACGTGCACACATAGAATGCTTCTCACACACACAACAGCCCTTGCAACTAAAATATAAATTTCATTTGTAGTGCAAATAGCAAGTTTAGCTACCATAATATTGTAGTTTAAAATATTGAATCCTTTTATTTATAACTCAGATGCTTTTTTAAAGCTTTTAAGATAATGGAAAAGATATGTATTGGTGAAAAAAGATTTTTCCGCAGTCTGACTTAATCACATATATTTGCATAAATAACCTGTGGTTCATCAAATACAAATGTTGGTGCATTGAGCAGACTAATAAAAAAAAATCTCTTAAATATTCCACCTTCTAATTTTTCTTGAGCAGCTATTCACGAAGACACGGGCAATGTGATGGAGTGGCAAGAACCCAGAATTTGAAGTCAGGACACCTCGTTTGGGGTCCTAGGAGCTCACCATGTATTAGCTGTGTTACCTCTGTGCACTTATCCGAATCCTCTATCTCAGTTCTGTCATCTCTTTAATGGGAGTTATTCTGCATTAGGTCAAAATTAAAGGACAAAATGGGCAAGGGTGGAAATGCACGGTGTTGACTAAAACACACAGTGATCATTTCCATTATCCTCAAATGCTCCATTCTGTCTATAATGTAATGAGGTCTCCTTTTATAAGACAAGTGAAAATTATAGGAAATCACTCTCAATATATCTCAAATAAACCAATGAGCCAAAAGGCTCACTAATAACTATAAAAGGATTGGTTCAAAAGTCCAAATGCTCTAAAGATGCTATGGCCATGATAAAAGCTTCGTTTCTGTAAACTGTCAAATAAGGTCATTTATCACTTTCCCTCTCTGGGTGCTCATCTGTACATAGGATAAGATGTGCCTGCTTTGGAGAACCAAGCACTCTGGGCATCAAGGAAGTGACTCTTTCATTCTTCCCAGTGTCCCAAGTGTCCATTTTTCTCCATGAAGGAGAAAAATGAATGAAAAAGGAAAACAAGAAATGACAAGTCTGTATGTAGCTTAAAATCCAGGATAATGCTTTCATCGCGATTTCATCGCTTATTCCTTTCCTTTACCCACACCGCCATTCTCCTTCCACGTAGTAGGTCCTAATGTTTATTGTCAGGCACTAAAAGCCACATGAGAAACAGCCACTGTCATCTGTGCGGACAAAGCAAATAACGGTCAGACCTGTCCCTTTGCTCCCTGCCTATTCTTTCCATCTCATTCCTTTTGTCGCCAGTTCCATCCCGTCAAGTACTTTATTCTGCCTTGCCTCTGGCTCCCGCCACATTGTGTCCAAAGGCTTGTCAGAAACTTCTCTCACTTAATCTTACTGTCCCATCTCCTTTTCATCTTGTGCATTCTCCCAGGCAGATCACAATCTCAACAACAACTTCCAAATGCAAGCCTGTATTTCCAGCTCAGCCTGAGTGCTGATGTCCAGGATCACAGGCTGGTGCCACCGCCTGAATCGAGCCTGGAGCCTCACATCACACACATCCGAAAACCAATTTACCATCTTCCCCTGCAACTGCTCCATCCTCTGTATTCACTGTCATGTGACCAATGGCCCCTCTGTCCATCTAATTACTAAAGCCAGAAACCTGGGACTCGCCCTTAATGTGATCATCCCCTCCTCCTCCCATCTCCACTCCTATCAGTCTTAGTTTAGGCCTTAAACCTGCATTAGGATTCAACCGCTTTTTTATACGTTTCTCTTTTCTGCATCTCCACCCCCACCCCATCCATTCTCTACAAGACACAGAGTGACCATTCTAAATGAATAACCTAAAGTGCCCGAATTCATCTGGACCAAATGTTCCCCATAAGCCTCTTCCTAAAGTGGCTGCAGCCTCACTCAACACCGCCAGTCTCACCCACCACAGGCCACGTGCTCAGTCGCATGGATGGATGGCTGTTTCAGAGTCAGCTGCCCTTTCTGGTACCTTCACTCCACTGTACTCTGTTCCCTCTGTTCAGAATGGTTTCTGCCACCCCATTTGCATCCTCAACTGCTGATAATCTAAAAAATCTTTTTTTTTTTTTTTTACCTGCCTACTCTATAAGGCTTCAAGGGCACTGTGTTAAGTAAAGGACCCCAGTTAGGCCAAATTTCCTTGTCCTTTGAATAAAGTCTACATTTAATTAGTTGAATTTTTCGTAAATCTTTAGTCACACATAGGTTTAAAAACTGTACAGTCCTAAAAAATCAAAGATGGGGAGCGGATGAGATAGCAATAAGATATGCTAAAATATTATAAGAATAAAACAACTCAAACCCCGGTCTCCTCGAACTCAGCCCCAGCCCCATGTCCTTGGGGAGAGTCCCTCCATTGAGTCAGGGACCCCTGCAGAGTTAGCATCTTTTATGCCCTGGTTCCAACTGTCACTCTGGTTATTTCCCCTTGTAAGACTGAGATTCTTGAGGGCAGGGATAGGAATCTCCTTATATCTGAGGTTACCTTATCCAACAACATGCCTGGTGTCAGATCAATATGGACCTGGTGAGGACAGAAATGAGTACACTTCACTCCCGCTAAATTTGACTCCAACACTGCCAAGCTGCTAGTGACTGATTATGGGAGTTGGAGGTTCACAGCCCTCCTCTGAAGGCGTCAGGGAAAACAGTAAGACCAATCTGGGTGCGGTTCCCAAGTGCTGGTTGCAGAGGTTGTGGCTTTCTGTGTGTGGAGCTATGTTACAGGCCGGGTTTCTTGTTAATTTTAAAAAAAAGAAAAAATATTGCCTTGTGTGGTTTCATTGTCTCTGACTTACAATGTGAGCTGCCTCAACATCACAGTTTCCCCACAGTGTCTGCGTGTTTGATCACAGCAGGGCCAATGCAGGGATGAGTCTGGTTGGGGGTGACGGGCTGGAGTGAGCAGAAGCAATGCGAACAGTAATGACTGCATCACAAACACAGTGAGACCGGGTGCCCTAGAACTCATCTGATCAGGCAAGACTGAGAGAATAAATTTATGGAAAGGCTTCCGTATGCAACCCTGGGGCTCCCAAAAGAGTAAAATAGATGACGGCCATGCTGACTGAGTCACATATTTTGGCACTTTTAGAAAATTAATTGAAGCTGATCACTTGCAAACAAATAAATGACATGGTACATGGGGACTGGGTCCTATGAAACTGAAGAGGAAGATACAAGGCTCCTGCTGATAAACTAAAAAATCTTTTTTTTTTTTTTTTTACCTGCCTACTCCATAAGGCTTCAAGGGTACTGTGTTAAGTAAAGGACCCCAGTTAGGCCAAATTTCCCTGTCCTTTGAATAAAGTCTACATTTAAGTAGTTGAATTTTTCATAAATCTTTAGTCACTCATAGGTTTAAAAACTGTACAGTCCTAAAAAATCAAAGATGGGGAGTGGATGAGATAGCAATAAGATATGCTAAAATATTATAAGAATAAAACAACTCAAACCCCAAGGATATGAAGAACTTATTGAATGAATGTTTGCTCCTGAAGTAGAATCAAGAAAAAATTGGAGAGGTGGGGCTCAGGACAAGAGTTCTGAAAATATTTCAAGTTGGTTTTAAATTCTGTATTTGGACTATAGTAAGAGAGTCTCTATCGCACACAGAGTTGATGTAATGTTCTCATTCCGCAACAACACTCTTGAATCTTACTTGTTAGACATATGTATTCATTTACTTTAAAAACCTTAGTCTCATTGTGAATGACACATGACAGTACTGTAGTATGTTCATTACTGCTACTTTTTTTGATTTACATAGCCTTTTTTTTTTTTTAAATCACCCGAGAAAATCTCAGGTTTCTACGCTTCTCCTTTCTTTAAGGAGAATGATGCAAGTATATGACCCCAAACACAGATAAAGTTAACATGCCTCTCCAGTGTGTCCCTTTATCAGCTGAAGGCTCTGTGCTTCCTATTTCACAATGCAAACATTTGGTTTTCTTTTTTGAGTTCATTGCATGAACTCAACTTAAGCTCTTCCTCCACAAAGATATTGAGATAATAGTCAATGGCAGATGCTGGCAGTGGGCAAGAAGGAAGCTACTTGCTTTCCAACATCCCTTTAGCCCTATCCGAGTCATTGCAGGGACCCAGGGATAGTGTAGGATTATTTTGAGAAGCACAACACAGGACCCCTATGCAACATAGTTTAACTACCAGGAAGGTTCCAAAAATGAAGGCTGTAAATACCCTGTAAGGACCCCAGGCCTCATCACACGATCCTGATTCTGTGAACTGACCTTTCTTTCTGGTGCTCAGTTTCCACTTTTGCAAAAGAGGATAATAAAGTAACTACTACATAAGGTCACTCTGAGGATTAAAGTAAATACTATATGTAGAATTCTTTGGCAGCCAGCATGCTTTAAGTCCTTCTTGTTAGTGATTCACTCCAATTCTTATCCAGAAGGCTTGGCCAGTAAGGACTAGAAATGTGGCAGATAAATCATGTTCAGTGCTGTCTTCCTCACACACCCACCTCGTGCTCTTGAACTCAGCAGTGTTCCAGCCTTGAGGGACTGCCTCTGCCATACCACATATGAAGTGCATAACCAGAAATTTGTATAACCCCCCAACACATAGTTCCGAGATACATGAGGCAAGAGTTCCAGAAACATAATTAGCTCCTGACTCCCCGAGTCCAAAGTGAAAGCAATTCAAAATCATAGGTAACTGAAAAGAGTAACCTAGAATAGTAGAGCATTTGAAACCTAAGTATTGATGGAGTAAAAGGGGAATCTCTGTACTCTGAAAAAGAGGGCTAGACGTGAAACAGGAGGTAACTCAGAGATGAGGAGAGCTCCCGCTGATATCAGGCAAGGGCTCTCTTTGGTACACAGTATCTGTGGTGGTGTACCCCAGCACATCCTCCTGGAAGCTCCCTCCTGGAGAGATTTTATTTTATTTTTAAATTGGGACATAATTGGCATATATGTACAACCTAATGAATTGATATTTGTACATACTGAGAAATGTTCACCACAGTAAGTCTAGTTAACATCCAAACAGTTACAGATTTTTATTTCTTGTGACGAGAACTTGTCAGATCTATTCTCTTAGCAATTTTCAAATATGAACACAGTACTATTAACTACAGTCGCCACACAGAGAGTTTTGATTTTTGAAAAAGAAAGCCAACTTAGAACATCTGTCTTGAACTACTCTCAGTGCAGGATGCATTAGCTCACAGGTATGATTAAAAATTAAATCAGTCTGTGAGTGGTCTGTTGTCTATGCGCCTTATACACCAATATGATTTTAATATCTAGGAAAGAGAGTCAATATTTACCAAGGGTCAGAACACTAAGTAGTATCTGGACGCTAACCTAAGAAAGCCTATCGAACATTCCCAGCCTGTGGCAGTCAGGTGAGGCGTCCAACAGGCTATGGACCTGTTTTTGACAGTGCCGCCTGCACAGCCCCTGATACTGCTCCCCACAACACAGGTGTGAAGGCCGAGGGGAAACATGCTTATTTAAGGTAAGGTACAAATTAGTGCCAGTTCTGAACAGACAGTACAATGTGCAGCAGAGTGCCACAGCTCTTTCTCTGTCTGTCCCTGGGGGTTCTCTGGCTGGGACTAAAATCATACTCACGGGTGACATGGCTGTTTGGGAGCCCATCCTCCACTGTGAGTTGTAACCTCATACCAATTTTATTTTCTTGACTTGCTGAATAGACCAATAAGGAAGTAAAAAGCCACAGTGTCACCTCAAACTGAAGACGCGCACTCCTGCACCTGCTGCGCCCTCATCCACCTGCAAGGGTGGGTGAGTTATTAAATATTAATTATGATAATAGCAATAGCACCCCATTGTAGAGAATGATGTTATGAGTGCTGTTAGCACTTTGCATACTTTAATACGTAACCTCGATGTCCTCATCTGTAAATTGAAGATAATATGGCACCTATTTCATGATGCTCTTATGAGGATGAGAGGAGGAGAGGTGGAGACTGCACTGGGCAAGCTGAGGCAGCAGGGTTTAATAGAACAGGGTTGGAAACAACAGACACAGGTTAAGATCCCAACTCTGATTTCTACTATTTGATTTTGCTGAGCTTCAGTTTCCCCATCTCCAAAGTGGGCACAGATTCACCTACCTCAGTGAGGAACTGCAAGAGATGGGAAGTCAGACACCGCCCAGTGTCTGCATCCCTGGGAGGTGTCTAGTAAATATTTATACCCTGTCCCCTATTATACATGTGCACTGATTCTGTTCACCTCCACCAGCAGTCATTCATTGTCATCTGAAGTGTCCATTTCCTCTCCGAACAATGATCATTTTACCCAGTTTCATGTGCCAGACACTGGTTCAACAGCTTCACACTATGGACTCATTTAATCCTCAGCACAATCCAAAGAGGGAGGTGCTGCTGTCAACCCCATTTCACAGATGATGACACTGAGACACAGAGGTTAGGTACCTGCCCGGATTCAAACAGATGGTAACAGGGCTACCAGCCCAGCTCCCTAGTCTGTCCTCCTAACAACAATGCAGCAGTGCCTGGGGGGTCGACCTGCTTGAGATCCCAAGCTTGGATGTAATCTCTTTTAGAGATAAGCCATAGATACTCTCATGAACCACAATGTGTTGACTAGACTAACTTTTCAACCTTTGAAATAATATTTTGTATATTTTCTAAGAATTCTTTTAAAAAATATAATATGTTTTTAAATGAGATTCCTATAACGAGTTCATCTTGTTCTATTCACTGGAATTCCATAAATAAATGTGATTATTTTACCCCCAAAAGATTACCTAAATAAGTCTTACATTAAAATGTACTGATGAGTTTTGATTTAAACAATTATTACAAGTCCAAATTAAATATATACATATACATATATATATATATATATTTGTGTAGTCTTAATGTTATCTGTTTGGTTAAACCAATGACTTCTAAACTAAATAATCTAAATAGTCTCCTTATTTCTAATGTTCACTGTCTTAGTCACTACAGTTCTATATGGTATTTCAAAGCATCCTTTTACAAATTTAATCAACTTAAATATTAAGCATCAATGATGATGATCTACTGGTCTGCTTAAAAGGAATCTCTAGGGGAGAGATAAGAAAGAAAGGTTAAAATATTCTATTCTTCAAAGTAGACAGGGCAGCTACCTATAAATCATGCTCTTTGTTTATTAAGATAATTAAGCCCATCAATGCACTTAACTTTCAGACTCAACAATTGTCTGGCATGACCAATTTCCAGTTTTCTAAAACAAAGGGGATGTGTTCAAAGGGATCTTCTGCAAGCTCTCTGCACAATGTATGCTATTTTAAAACATGACTTGTGTGCCTAATTCCTGGAACTGCCTTGAAAAATATACCGGTTTTTTCCTCTCATGCTCCCTATTAGGAGAAGACACTCCACTCTGAAGAGTGTACTCTGTTTCAGACTGCAGGCCGCTATATTATGTCAGCATCTTCATCAACTACCGTTCAAGTTGTATCTCAAACAAATGGAATGGAGAGTCACAGCTGCAGCCGCTGCAGAGACAGAGTTATCCAGACCTTACATAAGGGTCGCACGTCAGCGTGAAAACTCAAGTGTCATCCGTATTCTATTTCTTTGAGACTTGCCCACATTTTTAAAGTGTATGAAATCACATACACAGATCGGATTTCTCATGTTATTCACCTTTTAGCACAAAACGCTGGGTCGACATATAAGTTGTTTTTGTTTTGATTTTTTCCTAAAGGACTGGGTAAGCTCAATCATGGAGACGTTGGCAACTTCTGCCTAGGGGAAGAACGAAGTGAGATGCGCGGGGAGCCTAGAGGCTTAGTTCCCACCCCAAAGACCTATGGTCCCCAGGAATATTACAGGAGGCGCTCCCTCAAGGACTTAGGACAGGGGTGACCAGACCCTGCGCACCCCGCCCCCTTCCCCCGCACACACAGTCGAGATGCGCGGAATGTGCCATGGGCAGCGGGCGCAGTGCCCTGGGAGCACCTGTCCTCGCACTGCACGTTTCCAGCTGGCACGTCCGCTGAGGCTGGAGCCGGCCCGTTGGACCGCGGCCTCTCCCGCGTGCGTGTCCGCGTCTGGCACCCTGACCTCCCCAAGCTGGAGCCCAACTAACAAGATGTGCCACCCCAGCTTCCCACAGCACGAAGATGATAAAAACCAACCTCTCCTCCGCACGACTCCCTCCAACTTCAGAAACTGCGGTCAACTAGCCGGGACGCAGCAGACAGGGTACCTTCTTACGGACCGCGCTCAGCTGCGCGCGGCCGGTGGCCCCGCTCTGCACCAGCCGCCTCAGCTCCGCGGTGCTCCGGCGGCTGCGGCTGCGGCGGCGGCGGCGGAGGCGGCACCGGGCCCGGAGGGCGCGCTCCGAGTCCCTGGTGCGTGTCTCCCGCTCCGAGGGAATCGCGGTTCCGCAGGGAACGCGGCCAGACAGAAACGGAGGCGCTGCTGCCACAGAGCCGCCAGCCCGCTCCTAGGCTCGGTCACATCTTGAGCTCGCCGGCTGGCCGCGGAGAACGAGAGGAGGGAGGGAACCGCAGTCCGCACTGGCCACCGCGCAGGGGAGAATGACAGCGCCGAGCAGTAGCGGCAGGGAGGTGCGGGTTCGAGTGCGCATGAGCCAGATCAGCCGCGGCGCGTCACTAGAGGGGCGGGCGGGGGCGGGGTGAGCCGAGAGGGGCGGGGCGATTTGGGGAGGATGAGAGGGAAAGAGAGTGGGATGGGAGGGGCAGGGGAATGGGCAGGGGCTAGGGTGGGGTAGGAGGGCGCTGCAGAGCACCAAGCGTGGCTCCTTGCCTGCTTGCCACTGGTGCCGGAAGTCTCTGGCCTCTGATTTGGTGAGCTTGAAACTGTGTGGTTGAACTTGCTTGTCTGCTGAGCCTATTGTCCCTTGAAAAGCACTGTTTAATGGGTCCTTAGAGCCTAGGCAAGCCTGCAAAAGCCAATATAACTCAAGTTATAGCTTCACCTTAAGAAGCTGGAATTTAGGAACGCATGAAAAAGGTGATGGGATTAGGAAGTACAAATTGGTAGTTACAAAGCAGTCGCAGGGATGTAAATAAAGTGCAGCATAGGGAATATAGTTAATAATATTGTAATAACTATGTATGGTGTCAGATGGGCACTAGATTAATGGGGTGATCACTTAGTAAGTTATATAATGTCTAATCACTGGGCGGTACATCTGAAACTAATATAATACTGTATGTAATTAAAAATTAAAAATTATTTAAAGTCGAAAAAGGCTGGAATTTAGAGGATAATGGTCGTCTATCTTGGCTGTACATTATAATAACTCAGGAAGCTTGTAAGAGCTCTTTGCCTTGGCCAGGACCTTAGAACCTTTGGGTGGGGCCCAGATATCAGTAGAATGTAAAGCTCCCCAGGCGATACAACAGAGCATCTGAAACCTTTAATGTGTGACAGAATCTTCTAAGGATTTGCTTAAATTGCAGGTTCTGGCTCAGTAGGTTTGTGTGTAAGGGGACAGCCTTCATCTCTAACATGCTGTCAGATGACGTCAGCACTGCAGCGGGGGATCACCCTGTCCTTGTTTCTGAAGTGTGGTCTGGAATGTGGAGCAAAACTTCTGAAATATCGGTCTGAGGAAGATCACCCAAGTAGCTTCATAAAAATGCAGAGCACATGCCGAGGCCCTACCCACAGTGGTTGTGGTTCAGACTCTGGCAAAGGTGGGGCTCTGGAATTCCATTCTAGGTGAGTCTGATATGGGTGTTTTTTGGACCAATCTTCAGGATTTGAGATCAGCTACCCGACCTTGGGAATAGACTTTTGTGGGGAGAAGAACCAAGCCAAGTATAGAACGAAGGACATTTGATGAGGTCCAAGTCCAACAGGTGCTTTATGTGGCTATACGAATCTTTCTATAATTATTATACATTACTTAGTAGAAAAAATATAAATTATATTAAACATACATCTATTCATTACACATATCATTAAAGGGAGCTTAAAGTTGGCTAGGAAAGAAGGCTGATTAGGAGGAGAGGGATGGAGTTGGGCTGTCGGATGGCCTGTTGGACAGTGTGCAATGCAGAGAGAAGGCTATGTAAGAAGAAACAAAACTTCGACTCAACCTGGACCCTAGAAAGACACCTTGGAGACGAATATCCAGGGACCATCAGGCTGGGCCTTCTCCCCTTAACACAGGGTAAAACTCAGGTGTGTAAGAGCTCGTGAATGTATGGCACATCACACACATTACCTCAGTGAAATCTCACAATAGTCTTGTAAATTGTACAAAAAAGATATTATGCCTATTTTACAGACATAAAGAAAGAGTGCTCTGGACATTAGTTGACTTGCACAGGCGGGAGTGCAGATCTGGTTGGCGGGTATGGTTTCTATAATAAGGGAAACAATGACTTAGATCTCACAAAGAAAATGATTTCTGTGTCTATTATTCACCTCCTTAAATGTTGTGCCTATATTTTGAGTGAGAAAGGCTTTCATTTCTGTAGGGAGGAAATGCATTTTGTGTCTTCACCACAGTTTTGCAGCTCTGTGAATTGAGGTACAAAATGTCATTCTAAGAGCATCCGGGTCCTAGGACTTCCTAGTGCAGGCTTCTCAGAGAGGTTCAGCGAGCAGCGCTCACATTTTCTGGTGTCAGGTGTAATTAATCACTGTCCTCATTTGACCCCAGCCCAGAGAAGCCAAGTGATTTGGACAGAAATCCAGACAAAAATCTCTGGCCTCTGTCCTTTTCTTCTGCTCCCCTTTCCCCAAATGACATACCGGAGACTGTTTCACTTTTCCAAACTTTTCATACCAACGTTTGCCATTAGTAAATTAGAACCAAATGTACTTCAAAGCTTCCCCTTGATGCAGAAGCAGAATGTGAGAAATGATCCTTGTGAGTGAGGTAAATTCTATGGACTCTATCCCCAATCTGAGTAAAGTTTTTGAAGGAAGTGTGTGATGTTTCTGTGCAGTCTCCCAATTGAGAGGTTTGTCTGGGAATGCTCTACTATGAACTACGCCCTACCCAAGTTTACTGCTACGTCCAGTGTATCTCTTCCATTAGAGCTACTCTTCTGTGTGATTATGAAATTAAAAAATAAATGAATGAATACCTAATTAAAAAAATCTCTGTAGATGATGAGCAGGTTGTGGAATCTCATTGGTTTTTAATAAGAAAAAATTTAAAAACAATGGTAATGTAATAGACCTGCTGGGACTTTTGGAAGAAGAATTGAGCCTGTTTGCTTAGGTGTTAGAAACTCCAATGAGAATGTTTATCTATACAGTATACGAATTCATTTGCATATTGATTTTAAGAGATCCTGGATTGAGTTATATAAAAAGTGAATTAGGATGTCCCACTGCTATTGTATTTTGAGCCACTATTATTTGCATTAAACACATGGACACATGGAATGTGTACTATTCACTATATATTGATTGTCAATATTGACTGTGTCTAATTTAGAATTTGTTTCTCATTAGCCACTATGTTGTCTGGCAGGAACAGCAGCTACGTTTTTTCCCTTCTGAGGTCTGTATTGCTTGTGGGTCAGCAAAACCTGCTCTTTGGCTGGGAATTTCTTCATTCAGTGCCTCTGAAAGTCCCAGGGTGAGAATTTCAGTTCTATTGATGCCAGCAACTCCATTGACCTATTCTCTGCTCATTCAGGAAGCTGTACCTAGAAGAGATATTTATTAAACTCAATCTACTGACTGTAGCAGGCTTATCACTGAGTGGAGAAGTTTTAGCCTCCAAATTCTCCCTATTTGCTAATTACATTTCTTCATCCATTTCACCCAAAAAGATTCTGTGACATGAAAATCTTTCAACTTCTGCCTACTTTATTGTTATAACCCAGATAAGAGAACTGTGGGGAGTCCAAGGTGATTGGCAAGGCCAAGACAGAAGTGGGAATACAGAATTCAATTTCACCAGGGCAAAAATAAGGCTGCCCTAAAAATTAATACAAGTTGTGCTTGGTTTTGGTCATGGCTTATTATAAAATTTGCCTTGTTTGAACATATGCAGCTACCAGTAACTTCACTGGCTGTAACATAACCAGATCCATGGTGGGATGTGGGGTGGGGTCGGGAGGGAGGATAGGGAAATTGACATTCTGTCTTCTTCTTCTAGGAAACTTCTGAACACTATTGGAAAGCCCAGTTCCCATTACCCTAACATAGGACACTTACAGAGTACCTGGATTTCAAATGTTTGCTTCTAAATTGTTCTAAATAATTCATTTAGAACTTAGAGCAGCCAATATAATAAATGACCTGGATATTCAGGCTAGCTCCAAAATATTTTTAAAAACCCACAAGTAAGTTAATATAGTGTTTACTGTAACTCCAAGCCTGCAAGGAAATAGATGCTGAGGAGGATTCTGGCCTAATGGCAAGAGTAGGTCTGGGGTAGAAAAGATGGAATTTAGGGCCTGAAGAGGACGACTGTCTGAGGAGCAGAGGATCGTGAAGCCTGGTTATTAGTAACCTCTGAGAGAAGACTGGGAGAAATATGGGCCTAGGACCAAGATGAGAAACTGTGCCTGTGTCTTAGGGCTTGCCTGTACTTAAAGTGTTAAGGGCCCGATGTCTGACTTAATCTATAGGAAAGAATCATCAGAGATGAATACAGATTATAATTACCTTATAAATAGAAAAATACTTTTAAAAACTCCTACAGAAATGTACATTCACTATTAATCTCTACAGATGATCTACCCCTGTCTTCCAATCAAGTTGCCCCCTAGCAGAAGAAGGCACTGGTGGAGAGTCCACGTGCACAGTGGGAACCAGCCACTCAGAATCGTCTGGCTCGGCCCCCGCCATCTCCCATCCGTCCAGGAGTCCCGTGGCCGACGTTTTGATTGCCTGACACGGACTAACAGTAGCTTCAAGCACATAGTAGTTTCCTAATAAATGCTAGCTGTTATGGTAGCTTTTTTTCTCTTCTAGAGTTAAAATCTATAGCTAGGTGTCTCCTGATGTTCATTTGATCATTGTCATGTAAGCAATGACTCAGTGTAGTTTTTGAGAGTGGTTTCCTTTCCCAACAGAAGGCTTAGGAATGACTTTAGGGCTCCTCTGGGAATGGGGGATTGTGTAGAAAAGGCTTTCAAAGGCGATCAAGACAAAGCCTGCTAATGTTACTCTATGGCTTCACACTGAACTGTGGAAGAAAGGCAGGACTTACAACTGGACACTTCCAGATCTTTCTCCTGAAAGAAAAATTATGGTGGGAAGACAGACAGACAACAGTTACAAAAGTGAAAACAAAGAGTGCCTTAAGGAAATGCCTTTATATTGCAGACTGAAGAATGGATATGCCCACTCTCCTTTGTCGTCCTGACCTTACGCATCCCTGACATTCGTCCCCTGACATCACCAGTCACGACGTGTTTGTGCAACTGCTGGGCATACTCATACTGAGGACAGAGATTCCATGGGCTCACGTTTGAATTTTTCTGCCTTTATCATTCCCATGTAATATGATCTTCACAAACTAAAATTTTAAGTAAGCATCTGAGAAAACTGTGTCTCATTAGTCATAAATAATTTACCAGCTAACAAACCAAAATCAGGATCAAGAAAGGAAGATGTATAAAGTTAACGAGAGTTTCACTTCTAAGAGAAACTGATTGCACAGTCTCCAAAGTTAGAAAGATGTGAAAAGTTCTAGTGACTAAAGCATTCCTGACATTTTCCTGCCCGTTGTACATTCATCTTCTTCCTCCATTCCCGCCCTGTCAGCACTTTTTCAGAAAATAGAGTTTTCTGCTCTCAGTCCTGTGCCCTCCCTGGAGGGGAAGCAATCTCTCGTTATAGAGGAACGAAAGATGACAGGCAGAGGAAATTCAGAGTGCTGTGGCTTTCCCCGTGAACAAACCCATTTAGAAGCAGAGGAGTAGGCATTGTTTTCATGTGTTCTTCCTCAGCCTGCACAAAGTTCCTTACCTGGAAAATGGGGAACATAGTAGTAACTATTATACTGCTGAAAGAGTCACCCTTAAACTAATTCTACCTCCCCATGAAGAAGAAGCGTTCAGTTCCTGCTGAACTCTCTTTCCTTCTCTACTCCCCCCAAAGAGAACACTTTCTAGAGGGGGACAATTGGGGTTTCACGATATAGGCATGATTGATTAATTCATTGTCCCCATGATTGAACTCAATCTCTAGTCCCCCTTCCCTGCCCTAGACATCAGGGAGTGGGGCTGGAAGCTCCAACCTTCTACTCACATGGTCGGTTCCTCTCCATATCTAATTAGCATAAACTCGGGTATGGCCCAAACTCATTTGTTATGAATATCAGGAGACACTGCTATCACTCGAGAAATCCCAAGGGTGTTT
>PVJD01009272.1:30000-64455 GCA_004026545.1 Mormoops blainvillei | reverse complement strand
TTGAGGGTGCACCACTGGAATTCAAAAAACATTTCTTTGAGCAAAACTCTTCTTTGGTAGGTCTCCTTAGTGATGATGGTGCTGCTGTGTGTTGTTTGAATTGTACAGGCATAAATAGAGCCTGATGAGGCTGCTTGTAGGGCAAGGTGGGCAGGGCGGTCATATCAGGGTGAGCCGCCGGCGGCTGGCCTGGGTTCTCTCCAGTGGCTCAGGTGAGAGAGTGTAGGTCCTGGCCGGTTCTGGCTCCCCAGGCCCTGCTGTAAGAAGAAGGCACAGTCATCGTGTTTCTGATGGGTGCTGGAGCCTGTAATAAGTCCAGTCAATCTTGCTGACACTTCTTGTCTCAGCTGTTGCTGTGACCAATTGTTTCTTTGCTGAAGTTCAGCCCAAGTATCAGTGTGTCAATGGTGTGTGTTTGGTGGGCGTAGGGGAGGGGTGCTGGTTAAGGAAGCATGCTAAATTTTAGGGAGCCATAGAGTGTGCGGTGGAGGTCACGAGAGAAACTAGTTTTCAGTTCCTCTTATCTTATTATTCTCATTTATTTTAAATCCAGATTGTAGAAAGCTGCTTTTAATCACACTTGCATTCTGGAAAGTGGTTTTTAATCACACCCTGTTAACATCTCTACTTTATGTTTTGGAATGTTTTGACCTCAGGTGAGTAGATGAAAAATTAAAAGTTCCTTTACCGACTTGTTATATAATTTAAATCCTTTCTCAGGGAGCCCGGGGGTGCTGACATTTCTGTAAAATGTCCCTATCCAAGGCAGGAAGGTTTCGGTTGGGAAAGGACTGGGTAGCAGAAACCGGATTCCTTTGTCAGTATTAATCGGTACAATCCATTGCTCTTTCTCTCTCCACGTGTCGTGGAGGTGCCCTCCACTTTCTGTCTGGGAGTTTGAGTTTCTGATGGAGAACTTTATACATTTGAGGACTGGAGGAAAATTTTAGAGGAAAGAATTATGTAATGGTGACAGATGGTCTCAAAGTCTCATGGGGTCTTTTGAGTTACAACATTCTATGTACTATATTTTAGAATATTTTAATCCATTTACTCAGGAATTTCATTCAAATGTCCCATGAGCATCCGAAAACCAGTATGTGAAAATCTTTTATTTTCAGGCCCAAACCTGCTTCTTGTGTAGCCTGTACACTAGTAAGTAGAACCATGAAGCTTACGGTTGTCAAGCCAGATCCCAAAGGACATCCAAGACTTTTCTCTGTTCTTCTTGCCCTATATCTAGGGTAAACATGTACTTTATCACTCAAAGCAGGACACTTATATAAGTGTAAGGGGACCCTTTTAATTGTTAAGTCATGACAACAGATATAAACTGAAATGGTCTTGGGCAAAACGGGACCTATTGTCCCCAAATCATCTCCATCATATTCCTTAAATGTCACTTGATCTGTTTCCTCCTCTCAGTTGCCTTTGCCACTGCTTTGGTGTATGCTCTCATCAGCCCGGCCTGGACTATTGTGGTCCCCTGACCGGTCCTGCTTCCAGGCCTGACCTTCTCCAGCCCATCCACTGTGCCCATCCAGGTCACTCTCTGGCTTAAGTCCCGTCAGTAGCTCTGTGGACTAGAAGACAAAGACCAAACACCTTAGTATAGAACAGAAGGCTCTTCCTGATGGCTTCTTCCCTTCCCAGCATCCTTCCTACCCTTTCCTCTCTGTACCCACTTCTCTGGCTTTTCTGACTTGTTTTCAGTGCCTGGCATAAACCACCATGTGTCATGCTTTTGCTTATGCTGTTCCCTTGCTCAAAAGGCTAAGCCCTCTCGTCTGTCTGCCTGGAACCACTGAAGATTTAATTCAAATGCCCCCTTCTTGGGAAGGACGTCTGTAATGTGTGGATTTAGCCTGAGAGCACCCCGAGGGTGAGACCTGTGACTGCTCCTTCTCCAGTGGCTCTGGGCCTCGGGCAGGACCGCTGCTGATTTTTGTGTGAACTTTAAACAGGGCTCCGCCCCCCGGGCAGCTCTAGCCTTCACAAGCTCACAGTTGGCAAGTAGAGCTTGGCCTGATTTTAGACCACCACTTCCACCCACCTTTTGTTCAGTGCGCAGATGTGTACCGAACCGAAGGTATAGGCCACACCAATACCCTGCACGCAATAGATCCTGGGTGAACGTCTGATGGATGAATGCTAGGATGTGAAATCACCCAGGCTCATCATGGTTACACCAAGTCTATCAAAGGGCACGTGCTATGACCCTACCTTCTCTGTTAGCGCCTCCTGTCACACCTCCTCACTTGCTGCTGCCATCCTCCTGCCCCATCACACTGCCCTTTTCCCAGTGAATCCTTTGGTCATTTATTTCATTTTCTTACTGTCCTCTTTGGCTGGTACATGCCAGTTCATATTGTCAGTGTCTTTTTTCAGTGTGTCATTGACTTATGTCCACTTACCTAATATTATCTTCTTTTTTCTTTTTAAAAGATTTTATTTATTTATTTTTAGAGAGAGAGGGAGGGAGGAAGAGAGGGAGAGAAACATCAATGTGTGGTTGCCTCTCACGTGCCCCCTACTGAGGATCTGGTCTGCAACCCAGGCATATGCCCAGACTGGGAATCGAACCAGTGACCCTTTGGTTTGCTGGCTGGCACTCAATCCACTGAACCACAACAGCCTGGGCTAACATTACCTTCTTGACCTGCTCACTTGATGGGAACAGCAATTTAGAGTCACCTTATATCCACGTGACTTTTTGATTAAAAAAAATATGCTTTCATGGTATTTTTAAGGTTGCAAAAGGGGTCTTCAGTAGGTGAATTTTGCCATGTCTAGTGGGTACCAAGAGCAAGGCTGCAACAGGTCCTCCTGGCACCTGGGACCAGGCACAGCAACACCATGAGGATGCTCTCTGTCTCCTGACTGTCTACTCTATGTTCATCTGCTTCATTTATCTCCCTGCCAATTTGTTGTCTTTGTTTTTTTGACTCACATGGTAGAAAAAAAAGTCATTGCTAGCTCCTGAGCTTTTATGGTACATCTTTATGTACCTGAGGGGCATTGAATAACTCTCTCTCTCCGTCGCAGTTCTAAAATCCTGAGGCAGAAGCTTGGTGTTTTACTATGAGCCAGGTGTACTGCCCTGGACTAGTGAGGGTATGTCACATAAGGGCATGGCAGCTTCGGCTGCAATCATATAGATGCAGGGGATTCATTGATTCACTCTCAGCCCCTAGCAAGGATTTGCTTACTATATAGTGGTGTGCAAGCCGACCTGCTCTCTTGGAGCTTACATTATAACGAGGAAATTAGACCATTCACTAGAAGTGAAATAAACACTATAATTATGAAGTTGATAATGGATATAAATATGGTCAAAGAAGGCTGCTTTAACTACAAGTTGAAGGATGACAGTGAATGAGCCCTTACAATATCTGTGGGGTAAAAGTCTTAGAGGCATCTCCAGACAAGGAGAGGACAAGGGCAAAGCCTCTGAGTTGGGGGAAGGATTGGGGTTGGAGGTTGAGGATCGGAATCGAGCCCTTTGCAGGCAGCAGAGAGTGAATGAGGATGAAAGTGTTCTGAAACCATGCTGGACAAGACGCTCGGGCTTGCAGGTCATGGTAATGATACTCAGCAATGGTAAGTCACTGAAAGATTTTGAGGAGTCAACATTGTCTGGACCAGAGGCTGCACAAGAGGTATGGATTGGCAGGATGGGTACAAGTGCTGGGAGGCTGGGAGCTTTTGGCACTAGATGGTTTGTGCTAGGATGATGCTAGTGGAAATCTCTCAGGGATTATCTGGATATGGAAGGTGAGGGAAGGGGAAGTATCAACAGTGTTTCCTGGTGTTTGGCTTTAGTAACTGGAAGGACAGTGGTGGTCTCATACCGGGAAAATCAGTATGTCCTTTTAGATGAATTGTTTTGAACTGTCTACAGGATACCCAAGTAGAGTGATCAAACAGCCACTTTGATATATTAATTTGGAGTTGTTAAGAGAGATCTAGACTAGAGACAAAAATTTGGAAGTATGTACATAGATCAGTATTTCAAGAGGTGATACCCAGAAAAGATCATTTTTTAGCACTCTTTCCTTTTTATGACAAAATATTTTTCATAATAATTGTGTAATAATTGGATATATTAAAAAATGTTGGTTAATTCTTTAGTTTTAAAATAAAAATAACAATTAGCCCTGGCTGGTGTGGCTCAGTGGATAGAGTGCCGGCCTGCGAACCAAAGGGTCACCAGTTGAATTCTTCCTAGTCAGGGCACATACCTGGGTTGCGGGCCAGGTTCCCAGTAGGGGGCGCTTGAGAGGCAACCACACATTGATGTTTCTCTTCCTCTTTCTCCCTCCCTTCCCCTCTCTCTAAAAATAAATAAATAAAACCTTAAAAAAAAGAGTGTAACTTTAAAAAATAAAATAAAAATAACAATTAAAAAGAATACATTTTTCATTTTAAGGGTATTCAAATTTAGTGAAATATTGAAGTATGAATTATAGTTTATACTTCTTAACAAAAATATTATATGTTGTAGTTCACACTCAGTTTCACTGTTTTAAAGACATTTTAAAAACTCCAAATGTTCCCATAAACTGACAGGGTTGAAATAGTTGAAGTTTGATTTTGTCATTTTTGTAATCACTGGGCTGTCACTATTTATTTTGAACCTACTGCCTAGCCACAGGAATATGTAGTACTACGGGGGAAGAGACATGAGCTGTACCTGACAAAGATTGAATAATTTCAAACTATTACTAACCTCTCTTGAAATGAATGCCTGGAGCTGAGGCTGTATATGTCCTTTTGGGGGAGAGGGAGGGCTGAACAGTAGATACAGAAGTGTGTGTTATATGATTTCCTGTATTTTTTGTACATTTGAAACATCATAAACGAATAAATTTCAAGAAAAGGAATAAATGAAATTAAGTTCCAAGCACTTGAAAGTGAACAGAAGTTCTGTTCAGAATCATCACAAAAAATCTTCATTGGAATCAAAGTTTTCAGCTTAAACATTACTCCAACTATTTGAATTTCCTAGGAGTAAGCATTAGAATGAGCTTGTAGCAGGTGGGAGTTTAGAACCCACACCACAGGTCTGGTGAGGTGGGAATGGTGGGGGTGGTAGACGGTAAAGAAGGGCTTGGGCATCAGACACTCCTAATTTTCTCACTGCTCCCTTACTATCTCAGTGAGCCTAAATACCTATATCATCCTCCTCCTTTAACAAAAGTTGCTTTTCTAAGGCACTTTTATCTAAGAAATAAAAAGTAATTTCCAATTTAATGCTGTTTCATTCCTTCTCTGTTGGTATTTTCCTAGCAACTACATTATTTATTTTTAGATTACATTGCCAGTGCATAGTTGTTTCTTCAGCTTTATGGGATAATAGGTTGATTAACTAGGAAGCCTAGCATTTGTTACCTAAGGAATATGTATCCTGAGAGTTGAACAATGGAATACCAGTGTACTTTTGGATCCCAATCTGTTTATGAATAGGGAGCACTCCACTTTCAATTAGACAATTGTAGTGGCTTCTATTCTTCCCCTCGGCAATGCTATTGTGCAGGTCTTTCTATCCAGAGGTGGACTGTTTCCCCACCCCTTGAATCTGGGCTGACCTCATGTCTTATTTTGGGTAAATAGAGTGTGGTAAAGAGACCGCGTACCAGTTTTGTGCCTAGACTTCAGGAGCCTTGATTGCTTCTATTCTTTCTCTTGGAATTTGCCATTGCCAAGAAAATAAACTCGGACTAGCTTGCTGGAGGATGAGCCCATAGAGCAAAGTTGTGCCAGGCAAAGCCATGCTGGACCAGTCATCCCACAGTTGACATACCAGCCGACCATGACTGAGCCTAACCAAGATCAGCCAAATCTCATCCAGGTCAGCACAACTCAGGAGAATTAATAAAGGGTTGCTGTTTATGTGACAAAGTTTTGGGTTGATTTGTTAAACAGCGATAACTAACTGATACAATTATGTAGCCTCGAACTTTGGAAGGTGGTACTTAAGATGAAAGCTTAGTGTTCCATGATTAGGTATAGTAACCTTTTTTCAATCACTTGAGACTTCAATATAACATTCTGGGAATGCATTACTTTGAAAATTAAGTTGTAGCTGTTATTAGCTCATAAAGAAGTGATTATTTTTTTATGTATTCTGCTGAAAAGAATTCATGGGAAAGGGCCATGTTAATTTCACTTAGATTCTTTAATTCTGAATTTCTTCATGCCTGTTACATGACTATCTCAAATCTTAATGTTATGGCAACATAATCACAGCCTTTTGCTTATTAAGTAGAAGGATATGATTTCAATTTGGCTACTTCTTCGAGAGCAGAAAATCACTAAAATGATACTAATGAAATGCTCACTGACTTACATGCCCTTTAAAATATCTCAATTATTTGTGTCATTCTTTTTTTTTCCATTGACCTTTTTCCCTAAGCATCCACTTGACATATTGCACCAGGGGATGTTTTCCAGTAGAGAGGGAAGAAAATGTTCACCTGTTTTAAAAAGCTGCCACCGGGATTGTGACACAGGCAAAGATTTTTTCCTCTCATCACCATATTATTTCCCTGAACAGACTGCAATTTCATCAATTTTCCATGCTTATGGTCTTGAATACTTGGCATTACCATATCTTAACGTTAACAAAACAGGAATTTCATGGCCCCAGTTTTCACTTGAAGACAAGAAAGGCGTAAAGACCTCATCAAAAATATGATGTGTCTCTGGTTGGCTTGCCCATGTCTCTGGGTGTAACTTTCTTGCTTTCGCCTTCCTTCACGTTGATACCAGTGGCAGACATCACAGCCATGCACCACAGAACAACATTTCTATTACTGATGGACCACAAATACAACGGTGGTCCTGTAAGATTATAACGGAGCTGAATAATTCCTATTGTCTAATGACATCGTAGCTGTCATAACATTGTGGCACAATAGGTTGCTCACATTTTATGATGATGTAGGTTTTTATATATATATTTTTAAAAGGCTGTATTAGGGTGAGACTAGAAAAACCTTTATGCATAGGTTTATTTACGCTACTTTTCAGGTGTGATCTTTCTAGCATCTCTTTAAGTGTCCTTGGTATTCGGTCAGGTCTCACCACTCCAGGCAGCTTGATGGCCCGAGCCCTGTGCGAGCTGCAGTGGCTGTTCTGCTTAGAACACTGCAGCGTTCTCTGCCTGGCCTTTGGAGGCCTGTCCTGTGTGTGTGTGGCTCATATTCAGTCAAAGACTCACGGGCCCATGCAGATTTCTAGAGCTCTGTCACCATCTAGCTTTCTTCTTTTCAGTACTTTCCCCCACCAACTCCAGTTGTCTCATCCCCTTGGAAACCTGACCTCTATCTCCTTTGTTCAGTGAGACTTTCTTTGCTCTGCTTGGATTTTTCACATCTGTACTGAGGTTTTGAAAATGCCTACGGAAAGAACTCTGGGACACTCATAGGGCTTTCCTCACTGTCCTGAGCTGACTGCTGCTCGATGTGTGAAAATAGTTCTTTCATATATTTCCTCTAGTTTTTATGGTAGTTTATGATAAGAGTGTTACTCCAATATTCTCCTTCCATTTTTTTAATTTCAGAGAAGATGAGACATTTTCTTTACCGCCATCATTTGTTGGTATGATGGTTGTATAATTTATCATCCAAACCTGGATTATTCTGAGAGTAAAAGAGAGTGCTCTTAATAATTATGTGGACATAAGAGGGTCATATTCTTTCGTAGGTGCCATAGGGACTTGAGATTCTGAACACAGATATAGCAAACACTCTTTTATTTTTTAAAAGATTTTATTTATTTTTAGATAGAGGGGAAGGGAGGGAGAAAAACATTGATGTGAGAGAGAAACATTGATCAGTTGCCCTTCATATGTGCCCCAACTGGGGATTGAACCTGCAACTCAGCCATGTGCCCTGACCCAGAATCAAACTGGCGACCTTTTGCTTTGCAGGATGACACCCAATCAACTGAGCCACACCGGTCAGGGATAGTAAACATTCTTTTAGAAGCCTGCTATAGAGATGAGCTCAGTTAACTTCTTAGTGCAGAACAGAAATTTGGAGCCAACATATTTACTATAAAAAGGAATGTCCAGTACTTTCTTTGATTTAATTATAAAAAAAATCTCAAAAGCACCCCAATTACTGTATTTTGGTTTTCCTACTGTATTTCACCTACTGTATTTCAAAAAATATGAGTCTTTGAAGTGATACAAAGTTACAGACTGAGTGAAGTGCTAATCAGGTGATGTTATGTTAAATTTTTCCCCTGTGACATTCAGGATTGTTCCACACAATAGCTCCAAATGATATATAGGAAACCAAAAATCTTTTAGTGGCATAGTTGTTAGTGCCATAATGAAAAGAATCCTCGATTTAGCTTCTGGAACTGGGCTTTGCCAGTTATTTGAAATAAGGCCTTTAGCAAGTTACACTACCTATTTCAGCTTCTAAGTCTTCCTTTATAC
This sequence comes from Mormoops blainvillei, assembly GCA_004026545.1. Classification (NCBI taxonomy): domain Eukaryota; kingdom Metazoa; phylum Chordata; class Mammalia; order Chiroptera; family Mormoopidae; genus Mormoops; species Mormoops blainvillei. The sequence continues at coordinate 56,006 of PVJD01009272.1, read as the reverse complement.
TTACCCGTTGGTTTCTTGTGAGTTAATTGCATGATATTTGCATGGAAACTGGGCATTCAAAGTAGCTATTATTGTTTATAAATTAAATATCAAACCCACAATAGGCATTCTACTGATAACTATTGTTAATGCTATTTTATTCTAATATACAATAAAATTTATAATTATTCTTTATTTAATCAATAGTAACAATAATAGTAAACCAAGGAAATACAGACCGTAAACTACAAGTGAGCAGGGACCACGCCATTTTTATTTCTCCTATTCACACGTGCTAGGCAGCCAGTAAATCAGCTGAAATAGGAAATTGTGACTTAACAATGTTGTTGATGATAATAGTTTTTAGAGCTCTCCACACTTCAGAGCACTTTTACATACTGGACATCATTTAATCCCCCGGACAACTATGCGGATGAGGAGGGAGCAGGTATCCTCGTTTGCTTCCATGGACAACTGAGGTGCCGACAATGCCTCGGAGCTGAGAATCTTAGAAGTGGTGCTGGGGAGATGTAGAGGGGTACGGGAAATGTTGCTGTTCTCTTCCCCACCCCCATGGGTCTGGGGTGAATTCAGAAGAGGGATAGGAGGTGAATTCCTTTGGTACTACTACAAGAAAAACCAATCTTGTCAACCCTGGAAGAGGAACCAATCCCCCGGGCACACTGAAATGCCGTGTCCAAGATTACATAATAACCACCTTCAGCTTGAAGAAGGGACCATCTTTAAAAACACTCACTTTCTCCAAATTTTTTTCCTGATCCACAGATGAAAGCTTTAGGGCTAAGGGCCCTGGGTACATCAAGGCAGAGGTGGTGTTTAAGCGTAGTAACAACTACCTCATATCAAGTGTTTACTATGTGCCAGGCTTATGCTAAATGTATCCTTGCATTATTCCACTTAGCCCTTAAAACAGCCCAGTGAGGTACCAGTGATATCTATTCCTAGCTTACAAGGGAGGAAACTGAGGCTCAGACAGGGATGAGGGAGAAGTAGTCACATGGATCACAGAGCTGTTAAGAGCAGGACAGTTATTTGTGCAAATACCGGGAGCATATGTTCTCCAAGGAGGACATTGCTTACATGGCATGACCCGCAAGAGAAAGGAGAATGAGGAAGATGCTAAGGGGTGCCTTTCTCCCTAGAGAGAAACACTAGCTTAGGAAGCTGTGCTGCCATGAGCACATTGCTTGACCTCTCTGAATATCAGTTTCTTAATACATTGCCAAGTAAGAGCAGTGGATTAGATGAGCCCTTCTAAAAATTATTTTCGGTGTTTTCAATTTTCTCATCTTTCCATAAAACCAGATTCTAACTTCTCAAGGCATCTGGATCCTAAAAAGTAAGGGCATCCTAACTCAAAACTCTTATTTTACCTGCCACCAGGGGGCTCTGTGCAGGAGAGAGGAGCTAGGCTTTTGATCTGCACCTAAAACTCTGCGAGGATTTTTTTGTTCCAACTCCCAGGAAAACCTGAGGTTTTCCTCAGACTTAGAAGCGTGCCTTCTGTGGAACAGGTGCTCAGTTAATATTTCTTGATTACACGTAGGAGGAGGCCAGGTGATGAAGTGGAGGAGGAATCAAGAAGCTGGGCTCTGGGCATTCATTCCTGTGTGTGATCTGAGCTGAAGCTACGGAACCTCTCTGGCCTTCTGTAACTCTTTCTGTAAAACAAAAATAATGGGTTATTGGGGGAAATGAAATAATGTCATTTAAAATCACCTTGAAAAATATAAAATGCTATAGAAATATGACAGATAAAGAAATGCCCCTACAAAATCAAACCAGGTTTTTGTTTGTTTGTTTGTTTGTTTTTACTCACTGATATATTATCCCCTTTAGTAACCTCTCCCAAATCCTGACACCGCACTGTTATTACCAAGGGCCTCTAAATGTGTTTGCTGACATGGTAAGGCCCGTTCCCCCATATTATTGAGGAGGTTGTTTTGACCCTGGTTAGCACACTTCTGGGCAAAAGGGGCTGCTCATGGTTTGGCCGGCAGCTGTACGTCATGGCTGGGCCTGAGATGTGCCCGTATTCCTGCTATGATAGGGAATCACATACACCCTTGGGAGTAGCTATTATCTCTTCAGTCCCTGGCATTTAACATGCACCCAAAGATCTTGCTCCTCTCTCTGGGAAACTGGCGAACTTTCCCTGGGAAGACGCACTGGCTGGGGTCTTCCACTGTCCTCGATAAACTACACATTCCTCGATGGCACCTCTTATTGCTTTTCCAATTAGCAAAAAGTTTCAGTCTTGAGATTTAGAAACACATAACTCATAAACATGCTTTCAGTACTTTCTAGCCCAAGAACACAAACTTCTACATTTTTGCTGTCTTGAAAAATATTCTTTGGAGATTGTCTTCTTCTTCCTCTTCTAGGTTGCCCCACACAGACCCACCTTCTCTAATACCATTAGCATCGTACCATTCCTGGGATCCCCAAACTCCAGTGGTTTTCTACTTTCCATAGAATTCAGTGAAACTCCTCCAGGTCCCCGTGATGTCAATGCCATCTCCCTTCCCAGCCCACACTGCCCCAGGGTTTGGACTGCACTTCCACTCAACCTGATGTTGTCTCTGCCTTCTGCACACGCTCCATGCTTTTCCATCTCACTTGTGCCTGGCCATTCTCACCTGCTTATGGCCAAGTCCTGCCCATTTTTATAGGCATAGTTTAAATGCCATCCCCTCCATGGAGTCATTTCTCCCACCTCCCTACTCTCATCTAGTTCTTTCTGCTTTGTGCTCTGGGGAGCTATGAATGTCTTCCTCTGGTGTCAGATTTACCTTTGTATTCCCACACTATCAACACACGCTAGACCTCCTATAAATATTTGTTAGGCAACATTAATGAATGGAGTTTAATCAGAAGGGTCTTTGGGGAGCATGCCATTGGAATACATATTTATCTAAAGTTAAAGTTTCCATTTTCTTTCGAAGTGGCTCTTTGTGGCTATTTCTACTGTCTCAGTTCCCCAGACGACCCTTTACTGAAGTCTGTGCCCGCTCTTGCTAATTTTTTGCTCTTTTCCATATTAAATTTGCAGCTTATATCAAGCCCGCTTGTTTAAAATTTTTTTCCTGTTCCCACTGTTCTCATGTCCCCTTACAATGTATGCAATTACATGAGCTGCCTTTGAAAGCAAGATTAGATTTTAAATCTTGTGATTAACCTTTCACATTGCAAGATTGCCAGCTCCAAGATCCTGGTGCTGTTCTCTTGTTTTGCTTTAGACTAATTTCTCTGTTTTATCTCTTGTTTTGTGTTATTTTGCAACTCCGCTACGTAGACCTTGCTTGGGAGAATATCTTGCCTCATCTCATTTTATAGAATGACTCCTCTACCCAAACTCAAACAAATCTATAAATGTTGGAAAACACCCTACATAAATCCATTAGTTAAGAGTATTGAGGTGGCTACCGAGTTGCAAAGTTTTTATTTTGAGATTTTGGACACAAGATCTTAGAAGGAGAAGTTTGAAAATTTACCGAAAATACAAATTACATATATTTACTCAGGGAAATTTTTTCCTAAATAGAAAACTACTTAGCTTTGAATTAGAACATTAAGTCAGAAGTGTTTTTGAACCCATAAACTGCTAAGTTTTTGGCCTACATTTGTTGAATTTTTATTTTTACCCATTTTCTAATTAAAAAAGGGAAACTATTTTGAGCTTAGAAGAATACTTTAAATTTTTTAGAGTTCAGTAGAAAAGTATTTTGCAAGTCGCCCAACAGGAAATAACTAATGGTTGGTCTCATAAGTAAACAAGGTATTTGATACCTAAAGTATTTTTCTCAAGATAATTGCAATAACTTCCAATAACACTTGATTTCCTAATGGTTAAAATAAAACTAACATGAATAAGCAATCAGTATTTACACCTATAAAAGAGATTCATGTATAGTAGTAATTGCTTATAGACAACATGCTAGGCATGAAATTAATTCTAGCCCAATCCAAAAACCCTGAGAGTGTTAAAATGGATATTTAATGTGTTATAGTTAATGATATTTCATCTGAGGACCTTATCAAGTTACAGCAAAGCCTTGTCATTATTTTTTACTCTCCCAAAGTGACGCTTCAATGAAATGTGTCAGCACACCAGTGTTAGGATACGTTCCATTAATGCCCAGCACTTTTGTTCTGTGCTTTACATTTGGAAACAGATTTAAGTATTAAGTGCCTCTAATGTCTGCAGCCAGGGGATCCCTTCCGAATTTGTAACAGTGACCAGAACAGACCGCATTACACTCTCCAAATGGTGCAGTTTTGCATTTGAATGTCTGAATTATCCCGGTTTCTTAGAGAGAACCACAGCACCAACATCTTAAATCCTCAAAATACTGTCCGCTTCATTGAATGCTCGTGATCTAAGCATATGTGTAATTATTCTGTAATTCTCCCCAAAATGTGATTCCTTGGAAATGCATACTAGGCTTCCCCTATTGTAAATCCAACGACTATTTCTTTGTGGCCACTTCTTTAAATACGGTAACAAGCAAGTCTGTGTGTCTGGGTGAACCGCCTTGATAATAACGATTTCTTCCCAAGCTCTCCTTGGGACACCCATCAGGGAAAAGACGCCTTGCATTTGTTTAAGGGTAGAGACCATGATCACAAAAAGACCATTTAAGATGGTCTACATTACAACGAGAGGATTTCTTACCAGAAACGAGCCCAATGTCGCTCACAATGGCCTTAGAAATAGTGTTAGATAGTTAGAATTTGCAAATGTTACTGGAGCCAGCTGTGATAATCCAGGACTGCATATAGATTTTAGAGAAGAATAGCATCCCATGCCCCTTAACGCAGCTTTGGATGTGGTCAACCGTGGAAAATTAAAACATACACTTTAAAAACTGACAGCTGGAAAGAAAGGGGGCAGTGGTAGTGGTTGGGGGTGGGTGGTGAGGAAGTAGAAGAGAAGCTTACGGTGATATTTTAACCTCAGTTTTTATTTTCCAGTTTTACACATAGTTTGGGAAAACTCATCAGCAGTGACTTTCCCAGGAAACAGCCTTAGCTTGCAGTGATTTCAAACTGTAAGTGAGATCCTGCATGTGGAAGTCTTTTGCAGCTTGTTAATGCACCGTTCAGATGTCGCTGAGCTGTTGTTATTACAACCCCTCATTAACTCCAGTATGAGTCGTTTAATTTGGCCTTTGGGTTTAGCAGAGTGCAGTGGGTTTGTGGGTGTTTACTGGTAAATACAAACGACCGTGGAGTGGAGGGAAAGGAAAGTCAACTGGCAGGGTCATAGTTACGCTGCGGATAATTTGATAATCACTCTCGAGCAGGTGTTTGCATTGAGTAATTCCTTGTCTTGGCGTAATTTTGCAAATCGCTTGGCTTTTTACAGTCCATGCTGCTCCCACAGCACTACTTCCAGTGGTAGCTTTAAAAATGATTTCAGCCTCACGTGAGCTTGGAGGTTAGCTGTTTACGAGACTATCTCATTTGCTTGTTTATCCTTGCTGACTGTATTTTTAGGAATTTAGAATCTGAGAGAAAATATTGTGACGGGAGGAAAGTCAGTCTCATTGATCATGTCAGAGAATTTTAACATTTGGATGAAAGGAAACCTGTTTTAACTTGCAGGGTCATAGCTATGCTGTGAAAAGTTAATCTTCTCAAAGAGACACAAGCAACAAGGAAAGAAGTGGAAACATTGGCAGCTTGCGTACTTCGGGGTCGGGGGTGGGGGAGCGCCCACTGGGGAGAGCTAGCCCTGAAACCAGAGGCCTTGCACTCTGACTGGCCCGGCCCTGCGAGTGATAGCTTGACCGTGTTTCCATTTGCCCTCCACTCCAGTTTAGAAAAAGACCAAATTTATGTTGGAAAGTGATTTTAGATATTTATTTTTCAAAAGGATTTTTTAAAAAGATCTTATTTTTATTTATTTTTAGAGAGAGGGGAAGAGAGGGAGAGAAACATTAATGTGAGAAAGAAACATCACGTGCAACCTGCAACCCAGGCGCGTGTTCTGACAGAGAATCGAACCAGCTACTTTTCATTTTGTGGGATGATGCCCATCCAACAGAGCCACACTGGTCAGGGCTGATTTTAGAAATTTTTAAAAAACGAAGACATAACTTAAAGGACCCAAGACCCACTGTGTTGCCTAGAGATTTGAATCTCTTCCCAAGGAAAGACTGATGTGTATAAATAAGCAAGGGATGTCTTCATTCTTGTTTATATCTGTTTTTTAAAAAGTACTATACTTTATCTGGACATTATTTTCCAGTCTAAAGAGAAAACAAACTTAAACTAGCTTCTGAGAAATTAATATACATGTCCCTAAGTCTGCTCATTAACTTTTTAACTAAGGGAGCCCCTCTATGCTCACTCAGAGCCTATTTACTCTCACATTACATATACTTCTGACAAACATGAATATCTGCTTCCGCAGCACATCACAGATTAGAAACAGCATAGCAGATGGGGAACAAATGGGGAGAGGGTCGCAGACGTACTGGGAGCAGCAAGAAATAATAGCTGACAGCTTGATTGTGAAGGGGGAGACAGAAAATCCATATAAAGCAAACAGAAAACTATAAAAGCTTAGCAGTTTGGAGCGATTCAGAGTTTTACAATTTACCAATCCCAGGAGGTCTCACTGTATGACAGCACAGAATAAAAACTGGTGCTCGTAATTATGACTTCAGGTCATCAAGAAAAGATTGTGTTGCTCAATGTGACTTATCTTTAAAAAGGCATATTTAGAATACTTTCCCCCGAAATTGGCTATAATTCAGATAAAAGTCTAAGTGCTTTAAAAGCTGACCTTTCGTAGTTTAGAAATTTGCATTTATGTGGAGATTATGTCCTCCATAATGCCAAATAATTAGTGTATAAAAATTCCTCGTGCTTTGAGGTCGGCATAGCCAAATGTTCTTACTCAAATAGAATTTTATAATCATAATTCTTTCTTTTTTAAAAGATTTTATTTATTTATTTTTAGAGATGGAAAGGGAGGGAGAAAGAGAGGAAGAGAAACTTCAATGTGTGGTTGCCTCTCGCACACCTACTGGGGACCTGGCCCACAACCCAGGCATGTGCCCTTAACTGGGAATCAAACTGGTGACCCTTTGGTCTGCAGGCCGGCACTCAATCCACTGAGCCACACCAGCCATGGCAATAACCATAATTCTTTCTACGGTGAAACAGCTGGTATAGTGAGGAAAAGAACACATTAAAATGAGACCAGAAGATTTTCTTGGTCCCTACTCTATCACACTGAAATGCCAGGCGATTTGGGGAAGTCAGTTACTCTTTGGTACTCAGTTTTCTCATCTGTTCATTGGGGTTCTCGGACATCATCCACCTTGACAAACTAAATTTTTAAAAAGTGTAGCTCAGTAACTTACAGTTGAGTTTCTTTGTGCTTGATGCATAGCTGAACCACATACGCTACCATCCATCTTATGGGTATTTGAGGGACTAACCTCAAAGTTTGTTCTCACCAGTATTCCATTAAGGTATTTAAACGTGACTTTAGCCCTGGCTGGTGTAGCTCAGTGGATTGAGTGTTGGCCTACAAACCAAAGGGTCACCTGTTCGATTCCCCAGTCAGGGCATATGCCTGGGTTACAGGCCAGGGGCTCAGCAGGGGGCGCACAAGAGGCAACCACACATTGACGTTTCTCTCCCTCTCTTTCTCCCTCCCTTCCCCTCTGTCTAAAAATAAAATAAATAAAATCTTTTTAAAAACCACAAAAAACATGACTCTAAAAAAGACTCGGAGCCTAGAATATTAATGATCTTTATGTCTTTGCAGTGAGAATCTACAGATAATTTTTTAATGTAGTTTTTTTTTAAAGATTTTATATATTTTTAGAGAGAGGGGAAGGGAGGGAGAAAGAGAAGGAAAGAAGCATTGATGTGAAAGAGAAACACCAACTGGTTGCCTTTCTCATATGCCTCGACCTGGGCCTGAACCTGCAACCCAGGCATGTACCCTGACTGGGAATGGAACTGGTGATCTTTCGCCCTGCGGGACAACACCCGACTAACTGAGCCACACCAGTCAAGGCGAGAATACAGATAATTTTTATTTTCTTCTTGATACTTTTCGTGTTTTTCAATATTTCTAAAAGAGTTACATATTACTTTTTATACTAAGAAAAAAGCAATAACAGCTAACTTAAAAATATAAACATGAAGGAGAAAAACTTGAAACCCGAGCCCCTCATATGCTTAGAGCAGCTCAGACTTAAAGGCAGAGCGCATTTGAAATGGAAGGTGGATAACGCTGTATCCTGGGAGCAGAACCCACTTTGAGAAGCATCTCTGTGACTGTTATCTCTGCCACATCAGGACGGCTGGCTCAGAATCACTGGTAACTTTTCTGACTTGGAGAATAAAATTAGCATTGAGCAAATGGAGGAATATGACATTAAAAGGAAAATCCCAAAACAAACCACTATTGTAACCCTGGATTCTCAACTGCCCTGTCTTCTAGGTTATTGTCAGGGCAAAATAGACTCTTAGCCAGGAACAATCTCATTGTGACTTCTCAAATGCTAACTAAGGAAGGAACATGTTTCTAGACTCCGCATCTCTGGCTATATTCCCTAAGATCATCTCCTTGCACAGTGGTTAGCAAATTTGAAGCCTACCAGGAGCCTGTCTAAAAATGCTGGAGAAATAGAAAAGGATCCGGGAGGCTGAGCAAGCTCTGAATGCTCATGTCCCAGGAAATGGGTTGTCTGGGTGCTACCAGGAACTTGGGACTAGGTTGACTGTAGCTCAGGAACATGGCCCTGGCCTGGATAGTCCCAACTTGGCAACAGCTCGTGGTGAGAAAAATCGTCTCACTCAAGGTTGTGCTTCATCTGAATGAATTCAGTTTCAAAATCTGCCCTTGATCTAAACCCCTTAAGCAGCTAGGGGAGGACTGAGGGCCTACAGGGTCAACGCCAATAACAAAAGACAGGAAAAGTCCACCTTTCCGCATGTCTCATTGCTGCATTCTGTAAGCTGTTAACTCACTGCAGAAAATGTTTCCCTTCAATAAAGCCATCTTTGAAGAAACCTCCTCCCTTATTTTAAAGACGACATTTAGTTTTTTCTTTTTAAATGGTCAACATGTTTAGTAGAAGGGGCACCAAACAAAATGGCAGGAGGCCTGGGTTATGGCTCTGACGGTGCCGCTACCAGGGGTGGGATTTTGGCAAAATAACGTCTCTGGATTTCAGTGTTACAATCAGTACAGTGAGGTGGTTGGGAAAGACTTATTTTTCTCCTATGGTCTTGTAACACTTGTCTTAAGTGCTTTGGGATAGAAGGTTGGGGTAGGATGATTATAATCAAATAACCTTGGTAAACACTGAAGACCACATCCCTACTGGAAGATTCACAGTGTCATTAGCATATTGAAGCCTTTGAGAAGTCCCGTCAGAGAGAAACATTTTCAAATATTTTCTACCCAGTGTTTCGGAACTTTCTTACTGAAACAGGAAGACCCCTCTGGTAATCCTATTATCAAACCAATGTCCTACTCCAACGTGACATTGATGGCCCTTTGTGTGGTTTAACTTTTAGTAGTTACATGACTATGTATGTAGAGGGTGTGATCCAGATCTTTTTACATTGCCAATGGCTTACGGTGGAGAGAGATAATTTTTTCATTGGTTTAGGGAATTAGGGTCCAAAACTGCTTAGCAATTGTATTAGTTTCCTGTGGCTGCTGTTGTAAAAAATTACCACAAATTTGGAGGCTTAAAACAATAGAAATGTATCTTCTCATAGATTGTATTGAAATTCTGTAGCCATCTGTCCAAGTACAATGTGATGTTGAGTTACTACCCAAATTCCTATATCTAACATCAAGCTCCTTGCTACAGGTCATAAAAGCAATGTTATGTAACAGTGAGTGTAATATGAATTCAATTAGATTAGGATATGAATCCCAGACCTAATAGCTACATAACCCTAGGCAAGTTATTTAGCCTTCTGATCCTCAATTTTCCTATCTGTAAAATGGAGATAATAATACCCACCACTTACAGCATAGTTATTAGGATTAACTGAGATAACGCCTGAAAAGACCTTAGCACAATGCCTGGCTAATAGTAAATGCTTAATACATCTTGGATCTTATGGTCATGATTATAATTATAAGGCAGAGTATACTCTGTGAGACGCCCCCCAACCACTTACCACAGGTGTCGGAGCGATATGCTAGAGGCCTGGAAACATGGCATGTGAGAATGACGGTCCCTGGGGGTCAGGAGATGTCTTCAAATACATGAAGCATTGTCATAAGAAAGAGCAAGCAGACTTGTTCTGTGGGGCTGCCAGGGGCTGACTGAGAATCCATTGGTAGAAGATGGAAGGGGAGAGATTTCAACTCAAGAGAAGGACTGTCCGAGAGTGCCAGCGTCAATTAGGTTGCTGCAGGAAGTGAGTTTTGTGGCTTCATGGAAAGCAGATTGCAACCGATTGTCAGGAATGTCAGAGTTTATTTCTCAGATCAGAATGAGCTTCTACAAAAATGTCTCAAGGCTAGATTTTGTGACTCCTCTTGCTTTGGCATACGTTCTCAAGTTTCTTAAGTCAAACAGGTGATTTATTTGTTAATGTTCTGATATTAGATGGAATTGTCCTCACCATTTTTTAAGAGATAGGAATCCAACTTAAATTGGATTTTAAAAAGAATAAAATGAAATTCCTAGTTTATCATTTCTAATCAAAACGTTTAGGGAAATAGTAGTTTGGGGCCTCACTGGGTACAGGGAGGGATTCAAACGATGTTCTTAGTATTTCTCTTTTTCTCTCCAGCTCTCTATTTTGCCTTTTTCCTGTGTTGATTCCATTCTTAGACGGGCGTTCCTCTCTGAGTGGAAAGATGCCAGTGAGACCCACCTTTCACCTAACTTCTCAGCAATCCAACCAGCTTCCAAAGTATCCTAGAGTTGACTTTCAAGATTGTCAGGTTTTCTATAGCAGAGACACTTTCCAAATGCATGTGAGCAATCCAGTGTTGAACTCTAACCCATCAGGCCCAGGTCACACGTCTATCCCTGAACCAGCCCCTGTGACCAAGGATTTAAAATGCTGTGACTGACCAGTGTGGGTCACATGTTCATTCCTGAGGCCCCCTGGCTTAATACTGAGGGGAGTGGGATTTATAAGCACAGTCAGGTTGCTTTCATAGAGGGTGTAGGAATGATTGATAGACAGGTGAAAGCAATAAATGTCCACTATGGCTGTATTAGCAATCTGGTAGCAAATGGTGAATAGAATCTTTCTTTACCTTGCCAATTGCTGGTCTGTTGTTTGGTCAGGTCATTGCCGCTAGGCAGAGTCTAGGTAGAGAGAGGCTGAGATACATCCAGATAATACTAGGGGTGCCCTGTTCTTATGGCCTGTGGACCCTAGAGCCCCTCAGCAAATAGTGTATTATCCAACTTGGGACAATTGTGAGAGAGGAAGGGGATGCTTTGAATATTTATTCTGGGACAACGGGTATAAGCCAGTGTTGTCCCAGTCACTTTAGGACACGTAATTATCCCATTGTGAGGCAACCAAATGCAATTTCACTCAATTCTGCTGGTATTGACAGAGCCCTTACTATGCTGACTCTAGGGCAGAAGGGTAAAAAGTGTCAAGTTGGGATGCCCTGGTATTTATTCCAGCTTGAGCAGCTCCATCTTCTCTCCTTCTCCTTGTTTGCTGACAGAGGGGTACTTGTCCATCATGTTCCTCAGCAAGAGATTGAAAAACCTCTGTGTTGCCCAATCTCAGATACCTAAACTTGCAGCCTACTTTCTTTCCTTCTGGTTTATGAGACTTTGACTCAGGCTAAGGAATTCAAAACACGAGTAGATAATGAGTTTAAGACAGAGTCCTTCTCTGGCCCTTAAGAACACACCCAAGTTTCTCCAATACCATTTATTAAAGAAACTATCTTTTTCCCATTGAGTATTCTTGGTGTCCTTCTCACAGATTAGTTTACTGCATATGCAGGTTTTATTCCTGGCCTCTCTGTTCTGTTCCATTGGTCTGTGTGTCTGTTTTTAGGCTAGTACCATGCTCTTTTGATTACTATAGCCTTGTAATATAGTTTGAAGTCAGGAAGTATGATGGCCCCATCTTTGTTCTTTTTATTTTTTTTTATTTATTGATTTTTTTAGAGAGAGAAAGAGAGGATAGGAGAGAGAGAAACATTGATGTGATCAATTTGCTCTACTTATTTATGAATTCATTGGTCATGTCCTGTATGTATTCTGACTGGGGATCAAACCCACAACCTTGGCATATTGGGACAATGCTCTAACCAACTGAGCTACTCAACCAGGGTCATCTTTTTTTCTTCTCTCTCAAGATTGCTGTGGCTGTTTGGAGTCTTTTGTAGTTCCATAAGAATTTGAGATCTTTTTTCTATCTCTGTAAAAAATGCCACTGGAATTTCGGTAGGGGTTGCATTGACTCCGTAGATTCACTTTGGGACAGTATTAATTCTCCCAATCCATGAACATGGGCTAGATGCTGACCTCTCTGAATCTCCAAGTTACCATACATAAAGCAAGGATACTTGTACTCCCTTTAGAGTATCATGGTGATGAATAGATAAATCAGGACACTTTTTAAAATAACATACATGAAGTACTTACATGATAAATTTTATTTAGAAGAATAAGTGGGTCAGACTTTAGGGTAGAAAAGAAAATCAGTGATGGTTAAACAAGAATGCCCAAGAAAAGTACAAAACTGGGTGCCAGATCTGAGTTCTCTGCCACTGACATACTATGTGACCTTCCTTTGACTCCCTCAGCCTCAATTTCCCCATTTGTAAAATGAGTGTCAGACCAGAGGATTGCTAAGGTTCTAGGAGCAATTTAAAATCTCTTTGTTTCAGTTCATATTTACATCCAGCAAATTCCATGGTGAACTGGGCAAGGGGAAGCAGGACTGCTCCGACTCCTGTTTCTCAGTGACACCCAGTTTGTTCCCACCTCAGAGGCCTTGCTTCTGCTCTTTCGCCTGTTTGGCCAGCTCTGCCCCCCGATCCTCCTGGGGGAAGGTCATTTCTCTGGATCAATCAGATTTTACCACAAGCGTCATTTCAGATCTGTCTCCCAACCACTCAGCTCAATAGTGCCCTCGTTTCTTATTTCACACCGCGGACACTTTTAGCTGTGCGCTGCCCTGAGCATTGCAGGATGTTTAGCAGCATCTCCAGCCTCTATCCACTAAGCCAGTTGTGACAACCAAAAATGCCTACAGACACTATCTACATGACCTGCCCGGCCACTGTAAGTAAAGGAAGTTCATGACCCATGCTGTAGACACAGAGGTGCTCCTCTAATTGGAATGTTCTAACCCCAAACTTATTTGAAAAGAGCATTCTAGTAAGTAAAAATGACACTGAAATACTGTCCATTTCCTGACGAGTATGTGCGGATGCTAATCATATTACAATACCTCTGTCAGCTTATTACCTCAGTAGCAATTCTTGTGGGAATTTGTAAGCAATTTATCTGTCATATCCTCAGAGAAATTTCCTCTCTTAACTTCTATAGCAATTCATTTGTACTGTTCTAAGGGACAGCTTCTCCTTGTAGACTATAAGCTCCTTAAAGCCTATACCCACGCTACATACCTCCACGTTTCCACCGTGCCTAACAGAGGGCAAAGGTACCCAGGAGATACCCAGTGTGCTTTGGGAGAGACGGAGGTGCTGCAGTTTGTCAAAAAAAAAAAGAAAAAGAAAAAGAAAAGAAAAAAGAAATAAAAAGTTCAAAAGCAAATTTAGAAAACACAAAGACAAAATTAAAAAAAGAAACAGGTGTTATCTATTCTCCAACTCTTGACAGTCACTGAAAATACTTCAATATATGTATCTTTTTTCTTTAAGATATATTTAGACAATATATTTTGCCATAAAATTGCAATAATACTTAAATGCAAATTTTTATCTTACTTTATTTTTTATTCCTTACATAGTAAGAGTATTTTCTAAGTCATTAAATATTTTTCCAAAACACCATTCTGAATGGCTACGTATTTCAGTGATACTTGTATAATATTTAACTTCCTCATGGACATTGGATTGGTTTTATTATGGGCTATTATAAAACAGTGCTTTGGTGAACATCCTTAGGCAAAAATAGGATACATAATTTGATACATTCTTAGAAGTAAAATTATTGTGCTAAAAGTCATGAATATTTAAAAAACTTTTGATACATTCTTGCAATTCCCTTCCATTTTTCTCCTTAGGTTGCCAAAACAGTAACTTATCAGGTGGTACTTTATTCACAATGGTAGTACAGAGGGGGACCAAATTATGAGTGGCAGCAGCAGTAATAGTAATTATAATAAAAATAATGGCATCTGTACAACTTAACAGTTTAGAAAGTGCTTATCTCCTCACTTAACTCCTTTTGTACTTAAGAATTATTTTCTTATGTACTCAAGCAGATATTATTTTCACATTACAGATAAAAGAAACTAAAGCTTGAGAAGATTAAATGGTTTGCTCCTGAATGTAACAAAAAGAGCCTTTAGAATATTAGAGCTATAACCTTCGAGTAGAGAGTGGCATATTTTGTGAAGAGAGCAATGAAAAAACTTTTGGAGCTAGTGATGTAAATTTAAATTCTAGAGAAATTTCACAAAGGGTACCCCTTAAATTCCTAAACCTTAGAAATACTTTCTTAAGATACCCTGAGAAATTTATAACTTTGTGGGCCCCCAATTGTGTATGGTTGGAGATAATATTCTAGGCTAGAAGTGATTTTATCAGAGAGGAAAGGATGTATAGAACTTGTTTTTGATGTGCAGAGAATATCAGAGCTAGCAGGGACTTGAGAGAGTATCTCCTTTAACTTCCTCAAGCAAACTAATTCTCAAAGAGAAGAAGTAACTCATTCAAGGTCACACAGAGATTCAATGTCAGGTTTGAGGCCAGACCTGAGAAATACAGGCTAGACCTGGACAGAATTCAGAGAAGAAACCAGATTAAAATAAAGCAAAGCAATTTTAAAAATAAGATTTAGACCAAAGGAGGTCTTAATGTATTTAACATAATATGAGTATTCCTTTTGTGTTACATCCAAATACAATTTCAATTCACACATCATGCAAAGAAGCATCTGTGCGAATCACTCAAATAAGCTTTCCTGCTTTCTTCGTTTATTTTATTATACTTTTAACTAAGTAATTTATTTAATAGGGTCATATGAGTCATACACATAAGCAAGCAGAATCATGCAAAGCATCTGGATAAAGTGTGAGTAAATCAGACCAGTTGTTTTCTGAACCTGGTAAATTATCAAAATCACTTGCAGGGATTTCTGAGTATACAGTTCCCCAGAGCCCTACTTCCGGAGATTCTGATTCAGTAGGTCTGATGAACTTAACTATTTCCTCCCAAAGTTGCTTAAAAAAAGGATGCAAACATTTTCAAGCTTAACTGAATCCTTGAAAATAAGATAATGAATTCTCAAATAGTCATAACACAGATTGATTTTTTTTTTGAAATGTCACAATCAGTTGACTGTTCCTGCTTAAAAATTAATTTGGGGAGGTAAACTTCTAAATATCTGTTCAAAATGACTCTATACTTAGAAATGCCTGAAAAAAATTAAGTTAGAGAGGCTGTAATAGTCAATAAATGGATTTTCTGTTGTGTAAATGTTTATACAGATGTTGTGAGACTTTCCATAGGTTGCTGACAGCAGACAACTTTGCATATGTGTGTTAACAGGAGAATGTGCTGTGTTTCAAATGAATGGGCAACCGGGTCTAAATGACTTTCAGATTAGCTGGAACAGATGGAAGGGTCACAGTTGAACAACTTGACACACCAGCATAAAGGCAACGTTGAAGTGGAGTTCATTGCCTCTGACAGATACTGTCAATCATCCCGGGTACTCCCTCCGTTAACCAACAGGCTGGACTTTAAAAGATTTCAGAAAAGACTTTTTTAAAAAGCATTTTGAGGCAAGAACTGGACTTTATCTGTTCTGTTTTTTCAGGACTGAAGTCCATCTTAGACTAAGTTTTTAGAAACTAAACAATATGTTACAGACATTTTGGGAACTAATATGGCATTAAAGGCTTTCACTAATGTATTACTTTGTAAAACTTTAGTCTACATTATGACCTTTGAGGGTCCTATTATCACACTAATTAAATCAGTACAGAATGCCAGAATGAAGGAAATGCAAGTTGTTTTTTTTTTAAACTGTTCAACTTGAATTTTGATCCACTGTTTCAGAATGATGCATGCAAGCAAGTATTAAAATGTACTATATTTAAGTTATTCTTTTTCTAGCTCTAATTTTGTAACTCAAAATGTGTTTAACTTTTGCACGTGGCCCAAATGGTAAACACATGCACACACGCACACACACGCGCACACACACCACAATTAGCCAGATCCTCTTCTGTTGTGAATGACTCCTCAAAAATAAGATGGGGCATGGGAGGTAGCTTTGCTCCCTTCAGGCCACTAGGGGACCCTTGGAGAGTCCGAAGGCCCTTCCACACCATTGGCCTCAGGTGGGCACTCCACAGAAAGCTACCATTTCGCTCCTGCCTCAGCACAGCTGATTAATCCAAATTAACACACTGGTTCCTATGTGCTTCTATGCATGTGGCTAGAAAGTTGGAGTCCTGGAAAGTTCAGAAAGATTGCTATTCGCGCTTCCATCAGAGAGGGACCCTGATCTCGATCCTTGGCTGACTGTGGGCCCAAGGGTTGGTCTGAGAGTGCCCATGGGGAATGAGAGGAGATGCCAATTGTTAGATGCTGAGAACCTTGCACAGAATGTGTCATAACTAAATGGTTAACCATATAGCCTGATCTCCTTTGTTGAGGCTTAGATGCATTTGAAACAGTGGCTTGAAAAATACAGATCATTGGAGCATCTTGCCAATGGTATTTCTAAGACTATAATGGCATTTTATATCCTAAAGACATTTTCATAGGAACATGGACTGTAGCCCAAAGCTTCAAAGGGTGCAAAGCAATTCCCTTAACCCTGTGCTTACCCACATCACAGCGTCACCATTTCCTCCCCCAAGCAAAGCACCATCTTAGAAAGCTCCTCTCACTCACAGTCTAGAAGAGGGAGACCAAAGAATTGCATGACTGCAGCCTGGTTACCGTTGCATACAGCGATGTGGACACCTGGCCCAAGCTTAGCCTTTTACAATCTCTCCCCCAGGAGTCTGAAATTTAAGTGGAGGCTGAGTCAATCAGCAATGTTGGTAGTTGGAGCTGTAGACAGTAGGGTAGCCAACATGGCTACCCAAAGCCTCTTGCAAGTGGAATTTGGGGAGAATAGAAGCTTAAAACTTGGCAGAGGAAACTAATCTAAAATGAAGAGTAGATTAGACATGAATAAAGGAACCAAGGTGAGAGACCCACATGGCTCCAGGTAGAGGAAAAAAGAGGGTAATTTTTCTGTTCTCATGAGACCCTGCTATACATTCTGCAATTGGATTATGGGGAAGTCCCCTTTTTCTTCACATTAAACTCACTTTTACTTAAGTTAATTAGAGTTTCTGCTCTTTACAAGCACATATTATGACTAGGACACCACGAAATGTCCATTTATTTCTTTGAGGCGTTTACTATGCAGACAGCATTGTGCCAGCCTTTGGGAAACACAACAACGAACGAAAAAGGCAGGGATCCACTCCTGATGAGTTTAAATTTATGTCAGAGTCTTCTGCTTTCTCATCACCGCCTCTGCCATCAGCTGATGATTGGATAAATAAAGAGTGTATATCATGTAATGGACTATTACTTAGTCATGAAAAGAAAGAAGTACCAATACATGCTACAATATGGATGAACTTTGAAACTATGCTAAGTAAAAGAAACCATACACAAAATGCTATATATTGGATGATTCCATTTATGTGTGAAATGTCCATAATAGGTAAATCCACAGAGACAGATAGTAGATTAGTGATTGCCAGGGGCTGGGGGCAGTGAGGAATGAGAAGTGACTGCTAACAGGCATGAGCTCTCTCTTTGGAATGATGAAAATGCTTTGGGATTAGATAGTAGTGATAGTTGCACAACATCGTGAATATCCTAAAACCTACTGTAAAATTGTATACTTTAGAGGGGTGAGTTTTATGGCATGTGAATTATCCCTCACTAAAAATTATGCAAAAAAAGAGTAAAGGAAAGAAAAACTGAAGAAGAGGGCAAAGGAAGGTGTCCTGCTTTGTGATGCTGGGATGGAGATTCTGCCAACTACTTTTCACTTCGGATGAGATATTTGGAGGAGCTGGAGGGGACTGGAAAGCTGGAGCAGGAGGAAGGCATGTGCTTCCTGTGTTTCCTAGTCCCATGCCATCTCAGAGTCCCCTTTTGCCCATTGAGTCTTTGAATACTTATTCACTTCCTTAAGTTAAATTTTCTCTGTTCACATAACTATTGTAGTTTGCACTTTCCTGATAGGATACTAAATGATACAGACAGAAATAGTGCAGATAAAAACAGAAATTGCCAAATTAAAGAAGAGAGAGGCAGAACTTACGGTTAAGCAGTAGTTCTGTGATAAAATCAGTGAAAGAGACAAACTTCTAGAAAATCATATTGAGGTTGAAAGAGAAAGAGAAAGGGGTGGGACATGTCTGTGTCTCAGCACAGGAAGGGATGCCCAATTTACTTTATGAAGTAAGTAAAAGATTAATATATTCATAGTTAGCCAACAAGAAAAAAATAGGTTGAGTTTCCTGATGGTATTCCATGGAATATGCGTCCACATTATGGGACACTGCTCCATTAATAGGTATGACTTCAAAAATGTAGTGTGGTCTGATAAATGTGGGAAATTGTTGTGTTATATCTTCCCCTTGGAGACTCACAAGGCACATTGGCATGGCAGAGGCTCTGAGGATCTCTGTAATTAAAAAAAAAAAAAACCTGTTAAATGCATTTACCCAAATATTTTCCAAATGTGTTTGATGTTCTTCAGATATTTTAAGATACCAGACATGCTGCCGAAAATCATCTCATTTCTGCAAATGGGTGGAAGAGTCCAAAATAAAGTACTAGTACACAGAATTCAAAGATACCTTTGACCAAGTAAGATGTATAACAGGAATGTAAGAACAGCTTGCTCTAAAAAAATATACAACTGAAACATATTATGATAAAATATGTTAAATAAGAAAAAACATAATGATCTCAATCAATGAATATTGAAAAACTGCTTATAATATTCAGCACCTATTTCTGATTAAAATGCCTAGTATACTAGCAATAGATTAATGCCCCTTAGTTAAATAAAAATATACATTAAATATATATATTTTTATATATTTAAAACCATCATTATAATATTGTATCCAATTAATGATAAAACAACTTTATTGTAATATTGTATGAAAAGCAAAATTCAAAATAAGTTAAATATTAGATAATAAAGGAATAGTTAAATAAATTATAGCATAGCCACACAATGTAATCTTTGACTTTAAGTTTTACTATTTTAATCATTATAAGATGTACAATTCAATAGTATTTTGCACATCCATGATGTTGTATTGCCACTACCCTTACCTAGTTCCAGAATATTTTCATTATCCCCAAAGGAAGCCTCTTACCCCTTAAGCAGTTCTATTCCTCATTGCCCCTCCCCATAGCCCCTGGCATCCACTAATCCACTCTCTGGATCTATGGATTTTCTTATTCTACACATTTTACATATATAGAATCATACAATAAGTGGTCTTTTGTGTCTGGCTTCTTTCATTAACATTTTCAAGATTTGTCCATGTTGTAACATGTATCAGTACTTAATTCCCTTTTATGGCTGAATAATAGTCCATCGTATGGCAATACTACATTTTGTTTATCCATTCATCAGGGGATAGATGTTTGGGTGATTTACACCTTTTGGTTATTGTGAATAGTGCTGCTATAAACTTCTGCACACAATTTATTGTTTGAGGTAATATCATATCTTTAAACAAAAGTCGATGATGTAGAATAATTGCAAAATATTATATAAAGTAAGAAAAACCTATACAACTATAATTATAGTAGGCTTTAACTTTATATTTCAGTATATAAAGACTAGATAAATAGAAAAATCTCCCCAATGTGCACAATAATTGTCACTGAATCACAGATACATGGGTAACTTTATGTATCCTTTTACATTTTTGAAAATTTCTACAATTAAGATATTTTATAATAAAAAACAATATATTTACACCACTTTGTTTAAAAACCAGTGCTTGGACACACACAAAGAGGGAACATATAAGTTGTGAGTGCCATCTATTTTTTTAGGGACCATGTCTGGGACAGGAGATGACAGGTGATGCGATACTAGAGGAGGATGAAGAATTCCAGGTTTTTTAAAAAAAGATGGGTGATTTGAACATACAGTCATGAGCCACTTAACAATGGGGATACAATTCTGAGTAATGTGTATTAGGTGATTTTGTCATTGTGCAAACATCATAGAGTGTATTTATACAAGCCTAGATGGTATAGCTTATTACACGCCTAAGCTATATGGTATATCATCATCATATATGGGCCGTCATTAACTGGAATGTCATTATGCAGTGCATGACTGTATTTATAATCTGCACAAAAGGAGTTAGCAACAAATAAAGGGGTTAACAGCTAATATAGGAGAGAGAGGAAGAACAAGGTCCTGATCTTAGAGAAAGCAGAAAAGAAGGTAAGGTGATCAAGGACAGAGATTGAAGGACTGGCCTTAAAACGGGAAAATGTACACCTTCCTCTTAGATTAGAGGGTTTTTGGTGAACGTGCAGACACATAGAAATGTACTACAGGTATACAGAGAAAAGTTTGAGGGATTTCATACCTAATAGATTTAATATTCTAGTGAAATACGTGAAGTGAAGCGCTGGAGGAGGATGGACTGTGTTGCGAGCTTGGGGAAGAGCAGTACAAGCTAGAATGTGACAATGTGCAAAAGTGACCAGACACCCAGATTTTGGCAGGACTCATTCTACTGTTTATTGCCTTCATTGTGTTCCAAAATTCATTGCTTATGCTTTTCTCATTGAAGGAAACTTTTGTCAATGGATTTTTTTCCCTTTTGTTACCAATTTGATCCTGTTCAACAGGAAGCAGTAGCTTCTAGAGCTTATTGATAGTATAAATTGGAGGTGTTTCTATAGTTCTCCTTTATTCCATTGGACCGTATATCTTCTCATAACTCATATTGGCTCTTTTAAAAAAAAATATTGAATATGTATCCAGAGACTTCTCTCCTTTTGCTCATCTTTTTAGTGGAAAGTCTTTATTTTGTTTGTCCATATTGAGGTTTCTTTGATTAATTGTGTGTGTCCTATATATAGCTCTTTAAAAGGTATACTTTGTTTTTTAAAACTTATTGATTTTAAAGAGAGGGGAAGGAGAGAGAAAGAGAGAGAGAGAGAGAGAGAATGCTCCCTTGTGCACACTGTTTTACACTTATTTCCTGACCGGGGATTGAACCTGCAACCCTGGCCAGGGTCTAAAGTGCACACTTTAGATTTACTTTAGTGTTTCTTTTTGAATAAGTTGGAATTAGGTTTGACTGTATCACAGACATAAAATAACAGCATTTTAAATGAGATAGAAATTTGTTTCTGTTTTATGTAAAAATCCAGAGCTGGTAAGGTGACTCTCTCAAAGGCCTCAGAGATGCAGACCCCTTATAGATTTGCCATCATAGGGTTGTGTTCCCTAGTCCCATGGTCAAAGACAGAGTCCCAGCCATCACATCCACATTCCAGGCAGCAGGATGGAGGAAAGGGGTAAGGAGGTACTAATGGGGGTTCATGGAAGCTACCGCAGGATACTTCCACTTACATGACTGAATTCTACCTGCAAGGAAGGCTCGGAACTACCCATTTTATTCTAAGTAGCCATATGCTCCCACTAAACATTTCACTAATTAGAAAGAGGAGA
Source organism: Mormoops blainvillei (assembly GCA_004026545.1). Taxonomy (NCBI): domain Eukaryota; kingdom Metazoa; phylum Chordata; class Mammalia; order Chiroptera; family Mormoopidae; genus Mormoops; species Mormoops blainvillei. The sequence continues at coordinate 34,083 of PVJD01009272.1, read as the reverse complement.
ATAGCTATGAGGGATGACCTCTGATCTCTGTCACTCTCACTGATCAGAAACACCTCCATCTCCTGGGGTGGAAGGCAGCAGCCACCAGAGGGGTCACAGCAGCGATATTTACTGTTAAATAATCTTTAACAGTAATAATCTTTAACAAAAATTGTGTGTGTCTCATGCATAGTTGTATTAACCTCATCCATTCTCTTCTTTAATGTGCAAGACTGCTCTTGCAAGGAACCACCTTTGGCAGGTCTCCTGTGTGTTCTGACAAATGATCCATTCATGCCCAGTATGGTCTGCTGCAACAGGACTTTGATTCCTGCTGTACTATAGCGCCCTCCCCTTCTAGAGGACTTAGGAAGCTTAAAATGTGTCCCTTCCCTGATTTCCCCAAGAAATGCTGCAAGCTAGGGATTGTTGTCTGGGTTCCATGAGGTTTCTTCCATTTATAATTCAGGCAGCCTACATGACATATTGGTGGTCCCTCCAGAAGATGGTACCGCTTATGCAGAAATTCCTTAAAATTGCAGGTACATGAGTGGCATTGTTCCCACCTTCCAATGATAAAATGGACTTTTCCCCCCAATGGTTGATTTTTTTTTTATTTTTACTAGAAATTTTATTGAGAGAGGGGACATTAGGCATAGGGCTTATTATCACCTTCTTTAATCACCTTCCATTCTTTGCCTTTTTTATAATGCCATAGATTGTAACTTGGCATATCCCCTCCACAACTAGGCTGCATCCAAAGTTGGGATATTAATATGCATAAGACTTTTTAAAGATTGGAATCACTTTATTCAGGAAACTCCAGAAGAGATAAACACCGCTGTGCTTAGGGAAGATTGAGCAATTAGAAATCATAAACCCATTCAACTAACCTTAAAAAAAGAAGAATTTTTATAAGGACGTACATAACTGACTTTGGAACCAGAAAACCACCCGTACCATAGGTCGCTGCTCTCTCGGTCTCTGTCTTACGTGCCATGCCGTTTCTCACAGTGGTGTTGCTGTTTCTGTCCATGTCCGATCCAGTCTGTGAGCTCTCTGTCACCTGGCTTCTTCCTAACTTCAGCGTGCCCGTGGTCCCAGCTCCAGGTAGATACCCCAGCTCCAGGTCTGCCTGGAGATTTTCCTGCTCCACTCTGGCAGCCACTGTGTTGTTCACAAATTCCTGAAGGAAGTATCTGATTGGCCCAGCTCAATTTTGCTAGCAGGCTTTTTAAGCATAAGGCACAGGTTACTGGATAGGCTATTCTCAAGTTCAAGGCTACCTCAGTTCATGTTAGCTGAGGTGGAGAGCAGGGTGAGAAGCATGTGGTATCGAAAGTGGCTCGTCTGCAGTGGGCTTTCACTCACGTGTGATTAGGACTGCTCCATGTTCACTACCTCCCTTAGCCCACAAGAAAAAATGCCAACCTCCTTAGCCGAGCATTCAAGGCTTCCCACCCTTCAATGTGCCCACCTTGTCCAGCATCCCTCCTACTCCCACCCTCTTTGCCCCCCAAACCACCGTAGATTTTCCTGCCTCCAGACTTGTCGTCATGCTGTCACTCCCTTGCCTTCCCCCACTCTTGCCATGCTTCCGAAAGCAAGCTGAAATTGCTTTCTTTAAAGATACCAATAGCAGATATTATTTGTTGAGCATCTACAAATGATATCTGCTATCTAACAACTTTACATATATGATCTCATTTAATCCTATCTACTTGCCTTTCGGTATTAGTATCATTATTCCCATGCTACAGATGAGCAATAGGAGGCTGGAAGAATTTGAATTACTCACCCAAATTTACTGCACGAATTTGGGCAAGTAATGGTCTGACTTCAGAGTCAATACTTTTTCTGACACCATGCTTAGCTGTGAGGAATTTCCTGGTGGCTTGAATCCCTGGATTTCTTGCCCTCCTTTGAATAGTATTTGATGTCTCTTCTGACATTTGATAGATAATTACTGATGACACTAATGATTTTTTAGGGTTATGAATCTTTCCCCATCAACTAAACTCTGAGTCTCTGTGGCGATGGCATTGCCCCTAGGAGGCATTTTGGGAATTTACATATGTGGGGACTGGTCATCACACTGATTGGAGAGGACGGTTGTCATTTCCTGTGCAGGGACAATGCACAGGACAGTCCCGGGCAGTGAGTGATTTTCCTACCACCCACATGATTCTGTGATGTTCCACTAGACAGTCAAGGTTAAAAACTTGTTTATAATTATTGAAGGCTCAAACCTAACTCTGTTTTACTATAAACAACAAGAAATCTTTCACAGTTTTAACCAGGACTGCAGCAATCATTGTTGTTTTTTTTTTAAAAGAAAGAAAGAAAAAGGACAATTATCCTTTGTTTAGCTTAGCCTTTGCCCAAGAGTTTTTCACCATTTCAGAAAATTCCATCTGCTGTGGGCAGCAATGATGCTGATATCTGAGTCTTTGACAAAATATAGCTATGTCAGTCTGCTTTTATAGCTATTGCGTTTACTATGTGTGGATGAACATTTCTGACCTCTTATAAGCACTAGTCTAAGTTTCCTCAAGCATTTACACATTAAATATATGGTTTTGTTATAAATTATTTTCCTCTCATTTCTCCTTTATATTATGGATAGAGCATACATTGCTTTTTTGAAATTATATATGTAGGTAGACTATCTAATGTATGATCATATCTATAGATAACTTCCATACAGTAAAGAGGATGTTAACACCGGTTTTGGAGGAGAAATGGACCGAGAAGCAGGGCTCTGTGCCCTGAGAAGACAAGGACCAAGCCTTGCCCTGGCTTGGCTTCCTCCTGGGGCTCTGTGTGCTTTGGAAGGAGGTGAGCATTTGTGGAGTCTAAGCCTGGGCTGGAAGGTGGCTCCGAAGCAGCCCAGGAACTGCTAAAGCCCTGGATAAGGAAGGTCGCTGTCTCTTGGGGTTCATTCCGGTTTGGACGTTGGATGGGCATGTGCTAAGTCTCTGGTTCCTGAACTTGCCCCTTGCTCTCACACTTCTGAGCTTTGTGTGTTTCTCCACCTGAGAGCTCATTTCCTCCCCCAACCAAACACCTGTAGGACAAATATAACTTTATCTTTTAAGACACAGTTCAAGAGGATTTTCCTAAACCTATCCTCTTTCCTCCCTACTGTTCAAAACTGAACTAATCTCCCCTTTTTCTGAACTCCCACAGTATTTTACATGCACCTTTTTTGTGACATAGTGGATTTTTACTGTGTCTTAGAGTTCTTTTTCTATAGTCTCACTGTCTAACCTGGACAATGAGTTCTTGGCCATGGGACTCTGTTCCTGACTCGTTTTTATATTCCCGCACATAGCACAGGACCAGGCACAGAGCAGATGTTCAATAAGGGGTTGCTGAATGAGTAGGTGAATCATAGAAAAGCAAGCAGTCCTGCTTTATGAAGCTGGGAGGACAGATATTTCAGGGCAATTGCTTCTTCCTGGTGATGGATTAGAATTGGGTCAGGGTTTGAACAGTTTTTCCTAGTACTTTGCCTCAGGGAGCTTTGTGCTAATCCTACAACGGGAACAACTAGAATTGTGCACAAATGCATTTATTCTTATTAAGAGAAAGAATGCTAATGTGCTCAGTGGGGCAGCCTCATCTCTAATAACCAACCCTCCTGAGTTTTGAAGATCCACATACTAATCAGTGTGTTGATCAAATCCCATGTGGCGTCTTTGAGGAAGTGTTGCTGGTGCTTGATTATTTCAAAACTGAGACCACTGAGATGGGTCTCCTTAAAGTTTGTATATTCTATCAATGATGTTTCAGTGGAAATGCTGGGGGGGATAGGGAAGGAAGACAAGGTTGCCCTACTTTTGGTTTCATTTTCCTCTTTTTGGCTAAAAGGGTCTCTTAATGTTTCTGGAAGTGCAGTGTGTTCACTTTGTTTATTTCACACCATGAAATAAAAGGTGAGCAAGGAGTACAGAATAAAAAGGGCAATAATAAAAAGTTTCATATAATTTCCTTCCCAAACATTGAAGTCATCACCTCAATGACCTTAAAACAGTCCTTTGAGATCATGTTCATTTCCACTCCGTTATTTGAATGAGGAAATATAACAAAGTGTGTCTGGGA
>PVJD01009272.1:0-25000 GCA_004026545.1 Mormoops blainvillei | reverse complement strand
AGATTGATTCTGTTTCTAGGCTGTTTTGTTAGGGACTAGGAACACATAAGGAATTTTAAATACACAATCTCATATTCAGATTGATAAGACACAGTGCTGTCTCCTGGAAACTATTCCTTTGGAAGGTTGGAATGGAAGGGAAAATTCTTTTAAGATGGGCAGAATCTATCAATACAAGGCTTTTTTGTTTATCAATTTCAAACATTTTGTCATTGGCTTTCACTGTACAATTGTTATCTAATCCAAGTCACCCTCAATTATTAGAGGCAGCATTATTTTATGTGCCACCAAGAAAGAAAATTCCTGCCATTTATAACTTCAGGGTGCTATTAATTATAGGATTTATCCTCATTTGAGAGAGATCAAAATGGAGAAAATTGTGCATTTTAGAATCAGATATATCTACTTCAACCTCGGCATTATAGAGCTGGTGAATTTTTCCAAATTCTTCTTGGAAAAAGCAATGACTCAATTTGCTTCTCGTCTTCTTCCTCGGATGCCTGGGGTCTGGGCGGGGGCACGGCAGCCGCTGCATAAATCGCAAAAGAATAAATGAGTGAATGAAGCGTCTGATGCTCTAACCTACTCCTGAAGGAACACACAAACCACACTTTGAGGAGGAGTATTTTCTGTCCCATCTTGTTTTATACTTTCACCCAAAGATAAAGGTACTTGGGCCAGAAGGCCTCCCTCTTAGCGGTTCCAGCCGGGACTCTGGCCATCCCGGCTCTCTGAGGTCTTTGTGTGGTGTGGCTGACTGAGCTCAGAGTGAAGGAAGCCAGAGGGACAGTCTCCCCAGGCAGGAGTCTCTGTACCATTGTCCTCCCTTGCAGCTGAGACAAAGGAGCAATTTTATGCTAATCAGTGTACACAAATGAGCATTTTTTACAAATTTTACTTCTTTCACTTGGAAACCCGATAAATGAGAGGAGCCTGTGCAGCCTCACTCCTCAGAAGAAGAGGCTCACAGCTGGTGGGGCCTTGGTCGGGAATGCCTGCAGGCTGGGGAGAGCTTGACGGAATGCATCTGGCCTTACGCGCTCTGTCCTCCGTCCTTCAACTTGGAGCCCTGTGCACTTGTGGGCAGTGTTGCAGTGGTTGGCTTTGTGGAAATGAAACTAATCTACCCACCTATTTAAGAAAGGGATGGTCCATATTGGGGTTTGAGGGGTGTAGTCTCCAGTGTCAAGGAGAAAGAAAAGTAGAAAAGGGCCTGCATTAACCAGATCTGTACAAGGCAATGATACAGGGAAGCCTTCCAGAATAACGCAAGTCCTTTGAAAGAGCAAAACACACAAGCTGTGGTGAACACTTGCTGCCCTTCACAACGTGTCCCCCATCAACCTCCCAGATCTCCTTCAAGCTTCCCAAGGTCCTGAGCTCCTGCCCAGCAGGCTATGTGCTCACTGGATTCCATGCCTTTGACCTTGCCCATGAGCCTTCTGTCACTGGTTGTGGGTTCATTCATCTAACTCATCTACTTCCTTTCCACCTGTCAGAATCTTCTGCATTGTCTTCATGTCCTGATTCAAATGCCCCCTCCTCCTCCATGCAGGCTGTCCTGATTTCTTCTGTCAGGAGGAATGTGGCCTTTCCCTCCTGTTAAAAGATAACCTGAAGCATATTAAAACTTTTAAGAGTTTATTTGAGCAAAAATCCATTCAAATTGGGCATTGCTAACTTGAATTGGCTAGGAGTTCTCCACCCACAGGAGCTAGGGGAAAGGCTTTTATAAAGAAGAAGCAGACATCAAGCAAGGAAATTATTTGATCGACTACAGCTGAAAGCTGAGATGGCAGTTTCTGATTGATTTTGGTTTTATAGCCTTGAGGCATTTACAGGCTTAGATTTCGGCTTGCTTATGTAGACTAGCACTGCATTAGAGCCACTTCAGTCTAATGGCTCCCTTATTTAATTGATTTAACATTCGACCCCAGTGGCACTATCTTAGAGTTCTCATTGTGCCTGGCGTGATAGTCACTCCGTGTCATTTCATGGATGTAGCTCAGGACTGCCCGATTCTTAGGGCAGGTTGCCATGGCCTGCAACGGGCTGTCTGGGAAAAAGGCTCCACTGAGCGAGGCAGGACAAGTGCAGTTCACCAGGCTGAACACAGGGCAATTTTTGTAGCTTTCTTAGAGTGAAAAAGAGCATCTTTCATATGGAAAACGAGAAAAACAAAAGAGGTTTTTAAAAATTACCATCGAAATGTCAAAAATTAACATACTAGACTTTTTCCCTTAGCTTTTTCCCTATGATTTTTTTTTCTTAACAATATAATTTAAACTTCTTTCCATTTATTAAATTTCACTTTTTAATCATGGAATATTTTAAACATGTACAAAAGTAGAGATAATAATACAATGAACTCCAATATACAATAGAGTATAATTGATGAATGAAATAATGAATTAACATATTCCTCTGTCTTCTGAATTTCTTTTAAATTGCTATTATATCTCAAAGTGCGGCCTTGAGTTGGCAACATCAACACCTGGGAATTTGTTGTAAATACAAACTTTGGGTTTTGTATTTACAAAATACAAAATACAAAACCCCCCACCCAGACCTATCAAATCAGCAACTTTGGTTGAGGGTCCCAGCAATCTGTGTTTTATCAAGCCCACCTGGTGATTGGAACGCACCCTAGAGTCGAGAGTCACTGAACTAGAGGTTTGAACAGACTCGACAGGACTCAACAGGATTAATTTTCTGGCATGACCGCTTCCTTGGAGGGGCATTGTACTTTCATCAACGGCTCGCACTGTCTGCTTGGTTCCTTTTTGTGGTGTTTGTTACTGCCAGTGATCACTAGGTCAAGGTATCTCATCCTTGCTGCTGTTGACATGGCGAGCACGTTAACTGTGAAGGACTGTCTTGTACATTATCAGAAGTTTAACAGCATCACTACCTCTACTCAATAGATGCTACAACACCCCTTCCCCAGTCATGACAACCAAAATGTCTGCGGACATTACCAAATGTCCCCTCATCAACAGAATTTCCTCAGTTGAGAACCACTGCTCTAAACTCATTATTGTCCTTAGGGTTTGCAAAATGTTGATATTCTAAATATACCATCCAGTCTTCACTTATTTGCTGATGTAATTTTACAAAGACAGACTTCACCTTAGCAACTGATGGCTTAAGGTAAGATAGTCCTGTAAGAAAGGCAGGATCAATGCTTAATTCTTTTTCTTTATTTACCAGTTTTTTAAATAATGAGTTGTTCCTAGGACATTCCAAAGATTGCAAATGAAGTTTTGTCTTGGAATCTTTTATCACTTTGCATTGCGGATTTAACTGCATTTAAAGTGTTCAACCGACTGCCTAATTTAAGTGGCTACAGAAAAATGTAAGAATGTATTTTAATGTCAAGGCAAGTGGTGTTTACAAATTGGATCAGCAGTAGTAATATCAAGGAAGACTGGTCCCAGGTGACATGTTATGACACAGTCTGTTATTTACTCATTCATTCTTTCAGCAAACACATGTTGAACCTCATCTCCATGCCAAGCCCTTTGCTAAGTTCTTAGAATGTACTGCTGAAGGAGAGGTTATCTTCTCTCATAGGTAGAGTGACCAGATAATTTCTTATACAAATTAGGACACTTTTAAAAGTGAAAGGGAATGCTATTAAAAATTACACTGGGTCAATAGGCATAAATTGAGATTGTCTTAGGCAAACTGATGGATATTGTACTATCCTAGTGGGACCTCACGTACAGGGCTGTGTTTCAAGAGCAGGACCCAAACCCTGGGTTTGGTATGACTGTTGGTAAGAATACTCATCTGAGCAGCCAAGTTACCAAGTCCCAGGGAAGAAGACAAAAGCCAAGTTATCAAACCTTGACAGCCCAAGGTCAGGAACAGAGACGATACTTGAATCCCAAACTTTAGCCTAAGGCTCCCTGAATCCCTGTGATTTAGAAGTTGAAGGTCAAAATTTATCCTTTAGACAGGGGCAAAGTTATGGCCAAGGTAGGCACTAAATAATCACAGTGCTGACCCTAGGAAGGTCTGATGGATTATGTACCTGTCTTCTACCCCTCCTTTAAGGCAAGCTTCTGAGGGTCTTCGGATGTCTTCCTTTTGTCCCTGTTGTGCTATTGCTAAAGGGTTCAAAATATAGGCCTCAGTGGATTCTCATACCTCATTCATGCAAGGATGGGAGGGGTCCCTAAACTATTTTAGCCATCTCTATTTCTTGCATGCCTCTCATTTCACCAATGAGAGCCCGTTTTCTAACATTTATACTATTGAAATATTTAACAGAATACTAGCTTCACTAACGATATCCCCTTTTTGACACACAGTATGCCAGTTAGCAATAGTGTGAGCTATTGATCAAGAATGCCTTGGCCACCCTGGCTGGTGTGGCTCAGTGGATTGAGTGTGGGCCTGCAAACCAAAGGGTTGCCAGTTCGATTCTGAGTCAGGGCATATGCCTGGGTTGTGGGCCAGGTCCCCAGAAGGAGGCGCACAAGAGGAAATCACACATTGATGTTTCCCTCTCTTTCTCTTTCCTTTCCCCTCTCTCTAGAAATAAATAAATAAAATCCTAAAAAAAAAAAAAAAGAACGCCTTGGCCTTCTCTGGAGTGTACGAGGTCTGTCCAGAAGGCATCCAGCTATGTAGTATGAAAAATAGAGACATTTATTGAAGAAGACACAAGATACAAGAAACATTGTACATAGGACAATGATGCCTCAGTCCCCTTCAAAGGAGGCACTTTGGGACCTCACACAGTTGTCCCGATTGCCATCAGCTGCCCTGTTGTATTTTCCTGAATCTCATCAATGGGTCTGAAATCTCTCCCAGATGATTTTAGTTTGGGGAAAAGCCAGAAGTTGTAGGTTGCCAAATCTGGGCTGCAGTGGGGCTGAGTCACCTGGGTGATTTGATGTTTTGCCCAAAAACTGCATGAGATGTGATGTGTGAGTGGGTGTGTTGTCATGATGAAGCTGCCAGTCACCTCTTGCCCATTATCAATGGCATTCCGAATCATCCAAATAGTTTCCATGGAGGAATGTTCAAGTTTACCACAAACTTTGATGCAGATTCATTGGTCTACTCACTCAGTCATTTTGAATGCAATGGTCACACAGCACACATGCTCACTCAACAGCATCTACTGTCCCCACTGACTAGTAGAGTGAAGTTGTCATTGTTCACGCATGTGCATTCCAGTCCACTCTTCTTGGCTGCCAGATTACAATGATGTATAAATCATTCTTGTTATATTAACAATGGCTGGATTTTTTCCAGACAGACCTTGTATTATTTCTGAGATAGTATTAAGTTGACCATTCCTGGATAGCGTATTCTTGACAGCCTGTGAACTGACCACCCCTGAAGCTACAGTTTAAGCTACTGGCTCATCCATACTATCACACGATTACACTAAAGTATTTTAAAACACTGCAGGCACTCTAACCCCATACTGCTGCCCACTGAACTGAGCTGCCAACAGGACAAGTTCCAGAATCATGGAAGCAGGTTTATATGCTAGTCTTTCAGTTCCTTCTTGGAACCTCAGCTTCATCATCTAACATAGGAATAACTATACCAGCCAAAGCTAAGACATACAAGATTGTTGTGAGTTTAAGTGAAATGTAAATTGTCATCCTCTCTTTATGTCTCTGTCTACTGACCTCTCCCCAGGTTCTTGGAATCACCTATTCAAGCTAATTTAATAATTGAGGCCCGCTAAACCCTGAAAGTGAGAGAATAGGTTTAATTTCCAATTCAGACTCTTTATACTACTAGAATGTGGTGAAAAATGAAATTAAGCAGAATTTTTATTTTACCAATACAGGATTTAATATCCATATATTTCAAAACATCCTGTAGTGTTCCTCATTCAAATGAACTTTTTTCAGAGTTCATTTGAATATTGAATAGGCTTGGTTTGAGCTTTGGTTTGGAAATTAAGCCCTACTAGTTAACATTTGCCTAATCCCTCCTGCGGATCCAGGGTTGTGTTCTCAAAGGAAAAAAAAAGTGAAAAACCACTAATTATTAGGGCTTTGATATGAGATTCTAGACATCCAGAGTTTCCCCCTATTTCAGAGCCTTTGGTGATTCAGGACAAAGCACTTGGGAGATTAACGTAATGTTTCAATACCGTGTTTTATCCTTTGTTGTGCAAAAGGGAAGATGTTGACTCTTTTTCCAAGGGTGGAAATCTCTTTCCTTTTTGCGCTAATGCGCACAACCAAGACTGCCTCTTCTTGCATTAATGTTATCAGTTTTACTTGGCCAGTCTCCCGTTTGCAGTTTTTAAAAAATGGTGATTTCCTTTTGAAATCAGTATTTCCTTTTCAGGCAGTTTGCTGCTGCCTGCTCTGTGAATCTATTTCCTCATCTGTCAAAACAGACAAAATGATTCCCCACTTCATTGACCCATGGAAATTGTAATAACAATTTAAGTGTTTGAAGTGAACCAGCTTTGAAGAGGGCAGTCGAATGTACTCAAGCCATTACCTATAGTGTATATGGTGAAGTTTTCATTCATGAATTTGTATTTTTATGTATTTATTCAATAAACATGCACTGAATGCCTTCTATCTGCCAGGTAGAAAAGTAAATAAAATTATAGCCGCTGCCCTTAAAGGGAGTCCAGTGTGCTGGATATAAACTTTTCTCTTGCTTCTCCCTTTTTAAAAATATCTCCTTTTCTCTTTCCTCTTTGAATTTCTTCATTGTCCTCTCCAAAGTGACATAAACCATGTTGACCAGACTCAAGACTGAAACAGCAAGGATTGGCTAAAGCTGACTGAGCAGTAACTCACTGTGAGGGAAAAGTTTAACAAACACTGGGGAATGAGTCTAGACTCATTTCCCTATTAGGAAAGTTATTTCGCAACAACTCAAAAAGTAAAACATTTAAATCATTTCAACCCTTCAAATTTTTATGAAACAAGTACGGCATAAATGTATTCATGTTTTTCAGTTTAATTCAGTTCATATTTATTCAGTGCCCATTAGCTCTCTCATGATTGCAATTGCATTGTTCCATTGTTGTCTTGTTTCACAAAGGCAGTGGGCATGAGATGTTGAATGAGATGTATAAGTCATGCGAAAACACCTGGATCTCCTGCCTATGCAATGCTCATTGTGTATATTTGGAAGGCATTGTGTGTATTTGATTTTATATTGGCTATATATCTGTATTAGTAATTCAATTTTTTATTTTTGATCAACATAAACAAAATAAAAACAAAGCAATACAACAACAACAAAAACAAAAATAAAGGAAGAGAAATTTTGTGGTTTAAAAATTGCACATGTGTCCTGGAAGCCATTCTCCCCTAAGAACCGCAAATACGACATTGATGATAATTCATTCATTATCAGGTCTTGAGTGTCGCTAAGTTGCCTGCCTCTGACCATCTCTTCCCTATGTAACTGAACTCTAAAATCTTTCTGTTGTGAGCTGATAGAGTTCTATTTTTGTTCAGCCATCAGGTGCAAATGAAGCACTGCTCTATTGTAGAATTGTCATTTGTCCAGGAAATATCTGTGGCTATTAATCCCCACTACAGAGTCTGATGCTGAATTAGCTCGTTTCTTCTCCTGGTGCCTATGACTGTATGAAAGAACAGGAGGTTTCGTGTCAGTGTTTCCTCCTCATCTAAGAGCTGCAGGATTACTCCGCAGGTTCTCAGTCTCCCCATCTACAAGTGGTAATAATACGTGGAACTTAGAGAGTTTTTGTAAGGATCACATGAGAAGATGTATGCTACCGTAATGCATGAAGTGTAATCTAAATATTCATTGCACCTATTACCTTATTTCTAATTATTGACCATTCATTAAGCACTCCAGGGCTGGCTGCCACATTGTATCACCTCAGATACTTACAGCTAATCGATGTATCACAGGATTAAAGCTTATGCTCTTGTTTTTAAACTACCTCTTACTGCCTCTCTGCAAATGCCTAGACTCTCTGGATTCCATAAGCTTTCTTGAAGCTCTTTCCATGACTAAGAATTGTAGTCCCTCTTGCAATCGCATCCAAGGAACATCTGCTCAGAAAAGCCAGTCAATATTGTGGAAAAGTTCAAAGAATGCAGACCATTAGTAGTGTCAGCTTTACAACCAGGAGGTAATGGCATTAAAGGGAATGGTTATAATACCGAACAATAGTAACCTCATTAACCAGTGATTTATCATGATGAAAAGACCTGTTTAACCTTTGGTCTCCACAAGCTTTCTCCTTTTAACAAAAAGGCCTATTATTTCAAGTTGTCAGGAGATAATTTGTGAGTTGTTAAAGGACAGCTTCAATTACTCTTAAGACAATTATATAGAAACTGTACTCCCTGAAGGTGCCTGCACAACAATTTTTGTTTTCTCCAGTCATTTTTCTGGGAACTATCAAAAAGCACGAGAGTTTGACAACTTTCGCCACAAGAATCCATTGCAATTGTACCTTCTTATGGCCCTGCTGTAGCTGCCTGATGACAAATTGGGCTCTCCTTGACACTAGTGTAAGGGAGACTAGATTGAAAAGGGCTTCTTATCATTTAAGGTGACCTGTCAAGCTCTTCTGTCATTCCATGTAACATTTATGGAGGGGTTGCTGTGGGATCAGGAAAGGTGGGCACTGTGAGGGGATGCAGCAATGGATAAGGCTGGGCTCTGCCTTCTAGACGGTCATAGATTTCTGTGAGGATGTCTCACAGCTCGTCATTTGTAGAGCCTTTCTGATGGTTCATGGAATGACTGCGTCCCTGTAGTTTTCCTGCGGGTTCGGTCTGGCAATGCCTGAGGGGCTGCTTCTCTCATGCTAAGGAAACTGATCAGAACATAGAGAGAGAGGGACAGAGAGGCAGAAAAGACTTTGGCACCCAAAAGGTGCCTGGGGTTGTGCAGTTGCTTGGAATTATTAACACCGCTGGGTGATTTTTGTCCCTGTGATCCATACTGAGAAAGGAGAAAAATTATAACATCTGTGCCGCTCTAGATGGGGGCCTCTTTAGAGCAAAAACTGTCAGTTGTGACAAATTGAGCCTAATTGTATGGGGGCTTTTGTGAGGTAGACAAATGTCCATCAGGGTCTCAAATGACCACCAAACTCCGTTCGTTCACTTGTGTCTTCTAATTTACACCCTTGGGTCCCTGAGGTGACATATCCCACTCTTTGATCGCCTGACCACAGTAAATAACACCAACTGGAGGACTTTTAACTGAAAATGTTTTGAAAAAGCCCAACTTTCAGAATGTGATGGCAGGCATTTCAACTGCTAGCTCACATTGTTCTATTACTGATGCAGAGGCAATCAGTAGTAAATTAGTAATAGATATTGGAAGTGTGGTCATCCTTAATGATCCTTGTCTTCAGGGGTAACTCTGAACCCCAGATTGTGGTTATTGGGTAAAATTTTTGATGCCATCTTTATGAAAACATGTTGCTTATTATTTGGGCTGTTCCAATATTTTGTCTTGTATACCATTTTGAATTTTTATTCTTAAAAATAAATTCCAAATTTTATACTACTATTTTCTTAGAGAATACTATTACCCACTGCCTGGGTTTGGTTGCTTATAAATTTTTTGTTTTTCTAAAAAAATTTTTTTTGGAAACCAAAGAAGTCAGTTCTGATTTCATTAGAAGAGAAAGAATAAATAACACCCAATTTTATCTTAATAAACATTTCTACCTAGTTATATCACTACATGGATTTCATCAAATGATATAAATTCAGGCTCTTGAAAAACATCAAGATCTAAGTAATTAAACAAAATGGTGGAGAAAAGGGAGGAAGGATCTAATAGAATCTATTCTTAAACTGCTGCTACTAATTTAATCAGTTTACTTTTGAGTGCTGTAGACCTGTGAACTTCCATAGAAGTTCTGAGGCAGTTTAAATAGAGTTGTAAGACAGACAAAATGAGAGACTAAGAAATCATGTAGAGGAAGGGTAATTAATGGTGAACCAGAGACAGTTATTTGGCTTAAACCAAAAAGAAATAGGATAAAGTACATGACTCGCACTTTATAATAAATGACGTGTGTATGTTTATCAGGAAAGTCAGACACTTTCCTGGGGGAAAAAGTTCTGGAAAGAAGTTCTTTACAGATGGCTGTTTTAAACTATTAGTTTCAAAATGAAAATCATTTAGATTGCTATCTATTAAGGTCCTGGCCTTCACATCTGAGCAAAGAATAAGCCCGAAAATTAGGAATGCTATGTAAGCCTTGTATCTCACTACTTGAAAATATCAACAAACCAGAGGAAATTAATGCCATGTCTATTATCTCGACAAAAAGAAACCTATAAATAAGTATGCAAGTAAATACAGAGAAATTTTAAGTAAAAAGGCTAAGAGAAAAGGGTGAAAACAGGTATATGCAAATCAAGGTTATTACAGTGTCTCATTGCCTGTGACCGTTTTGCCAACAGTGGTCTGGCTGTTTGGAAACGGATGATGTGCCATTTTTGGATGACAGTTCCAAATGGGCAGGGGAAGCCTCAATTCCTATTAAGGAATAAAAACTTTGAGGAATTTGGTGTTTGGGTAAAATTAATGCTTAATTCACTGAAATTTAAGGGAAAAAGCTATTTATTTTATTTATTTATTTATTTATTTTTGCTTATGTATAAAATCTCACTAACATTTCTGGCACCACTTTGTTACCTAAGGAAGAAAACACGCCTGAATCTTTCCTGATAATTCTGGATCTTACCGGGTTTGGAGTGATCATTTTGAAGAGCATTCTTATTATAAGATAAGCTATAAATCCTTTAAGGGCACAGGCTCTCCTTTGCTCATCTTCCCTGCTAGAGAGCTGAGGACAGGCTAGAGAGATAGTAGGTACCTGTAGCCCCTGATGAGTCGAAGGGATTGCAGTAAAGGACTAGGGTCAAGAGGCTTCTCTGCATTGACCCCAGCAACCAACCAACCTGAGCATTGTTAATTTGTTTTAAATAAACTGGTCAAGAATCTTAGAATTTTAAAACTGGAAGGATCCTCATTTTGAGGTTTGATGTGGCCAATCTTGTGCTTTCCCCTTCAATTTCAGGAAGAGTTCAGAATTAGCCACAGATTGCCTGTAGAGCTTGATTGGAAAAATGACCTTATACTAGAGACCCAAAGGAATTTCTACAACTGTTACCTGCTTGTAAAGAGACAATTGGGTCTGTAGGATAGACAGTGCCCCAAATCAATTACAAGGGAAACAACTAACACGCACACCCACACACATACACGCCTCTACACCTGTCTCTAGAATAGTGCTTCTAGAGTTATCTGTGCTGGAAAACCAATTTTTCTTTTTTTTTATTCCCAATCCATAACAGAGCTATAAATTTGTCACATGCAATATGAATAAATTACTAGGCAAGTGAAATGAAAAAGCAAAAACATATAAAACAAATTGAAATGTTTATTAGATTCAATACATGTAAAATAACATTTCCATTAATACAAAGAACAAATATCATAGATAAAAGAAAAGAATTACAAAACCAGATATAGTTCATTGAAAGTATGCCTACAAACAATATGTAGAGATGCTATTATACTCACATTTTGCCACTTTTAAATCATAACAAAATGATAAATATTGAGTAAAAGAGTTTGCCATATTTAATACCTATATGCACACTTTGAACATTATATATATTAATATAATTTTATGTCAAGCTTACTGAGGTATAATTTGCATACAGTAAAATTCACCCTTTTTAAGTGCACAGTTTGATAAGTAAAAAGGTGTCCAGTCATTTAACTAATCAAGATATGGAATGTCATCATCCCAGAAAGTTTCCTTTTTCCTTTTGTAATTAGACCTATATCACTATTCCCAATCCTTGGCTTAATTCAATTGCTTTAATAAAGGACAATTCAGATCATCTGTTTCTTTTTGAGTAGTTTGTGTCCGTCAAAGAATTTGTCCATTTCATCCAGGTTATCAAAAATTTTTGACAGAAGATATTTATAATATTATCTTATTGTCCTTTTAATTTCTGTAGGGTATATAAGATCTGTCCAGAAGGTATCCACCCATGTAATATGAAAAATAGAGATATATATTGAAGAAGATACAAGAAACATTGCACATAGGACAATGACGCCTCAGTTCCCTCAAAGTAGGTACCTTAGGACCTCACACAGTTCTCCCAATTGCCATCAGCTGCTCTGTTGTATTTTCCTGAATCTCACTGATGATCTGAAATCTCTTCTCTTTCAAAGGTGATTTTAGATTTGGGAGAAGCCAGAAGTCACAGGGCACCAAATCTGGGCTGTAGTGGGGGATGAGTCACCTGGGTGATTTCATGTTTTGCCAAAAAATTCTGCACAAGACATGATGCATGAGTGGGCGTGTTGCTGTGATGAAGCTGCCAACCACCAATTGCCCTTAGCTGTGGCCTTCTGAAGAGAGGTGGATTAAGGTCAGTTGAGGCCCTGGGTGCAGAAGAAAATATTGGGCCCCTTAAAAAAGAGAAAGAGACAGGGAAAATAAAAATACATGTTAGCCATATTTTTAAATAAATAAAAATATTATGTACTATTAATGTTTTATTTCAAATAAAATTTGAATATAATATATGTATTGCACATAGGAAACCAAACTTGGTGTCATTAGAAAAAAGTGTAAAGTCGGGGTTTTGCGGGGCCCTTCAGAAGTCAGGGCCCAGGGCACATGCCTGGTGCGCCCGCCATTAAATCCGCCTCTGCTTCTGACTCATCCAAATAGTTTCCATGGAGGAATGTTCCAGCTTAATGCAAAATGTAATGTAGACTTGTTGCTGTACTCAGTCATTTTGAATGCGACGGCAACACAGTACACATGCTCACTCAGAGGCATCTACCGCCCCCTCACTGACTAGTACAGTGAGGTTGTCACTGTTCATGCAGGGACATTCCAATCCACTCCCCTTGACTGCCAGGTTACATCGATGTTGCGCAAACTGTTCTTGTTATATTAATAATGGCTGGACGTTTTCCCAGACAGGCCTCAAGTATTAATATTTTCTCTCTCAGTTCTAATATTGGTGGTTTGCGTCTTCCCTCCTTTTCTCATGATCAGCATGGCCAGAAATACCAATTTTATTGATCTTTTCAAAGAACCACTTTTACCTTCATTGAATTTCTCAATTATTTTTTTAGTTTTATTGTCTTCTTCCCTTTGCTTGATGTGGTTTTAATTTGATATCATTTTTTAGTTGTGTCAGATGAGTTCTTAGATTATTGATTAAAGAACTTACTTGCTTTCCAATATAAATACTTAATTCTATACATATTTTTCTGTCTATATCAATAGAGTTTTTACTGTGAAAAATAAGTTTGCTTCCTGCTTATTAATTTATATAGTCTGGGTTGGATCGACAGATTTCTAAATGTTTAATGACAGTGTCTGCATTACTTATCATGGATCAGTTATAAACATTTTATTTTATTTTTTAAAAAGATTTATTTATATATTTATTTTTAGAGAGAGCGGAAGGGAGGGAGAGAGAAAGGAAGAGAAGCATCAATGTGTGGTTTCCTCTCACACCTCTCCAGCTGGGGACCTGGCCTTGCAACCCAGGCATGTGCCCTGACTGGGAATTAAACCAGTGACCCTTTGGTTCGCAGGCCAACACTCAGTCCACTGAGTCACACTGGCCAGGGCCAGTTATAAACATTTTAGTCAGCAGGTCATATATGAGTATCTCTGCTTTACAAGACGAGACATGGGTTCTAACTCATATTTGCTCACCACGTGGATGAATGAACACGTGAGAGCTGGAAGGAGAATATTGTACCTGTGACCTCTAATGCAGCCAACTGGAAAAAGAGAACAGGCCTTGTGGGAACAACAACACTTAATATCCCACACCACCCAGGAGAGAGATGTGGTTCCAAGGAATCAGACTCCATCCCTCCCCCACCTTAGAGAAAGGGCTAACAGTGCCAATCTAATACCTAAAAGAAAGTAGAAATTTCCATTCTTCAGACCCATTGTATAAGGAGAAAAAGAGACAACGGTCCCACTCTCCTTGTCACCCTTCCCAATTACCACCCATTTCCCCAACTTACACACCTCAGAGACAAGCTATGCTTAACACAGTTTACTAACTAAGCTCACTGTGCTTAAGTGATATGCCTCAACTCATCCAGTTTATTAGTATCAAAAAGAAAGAAAGGCTTTCTGACTTTTTGTCCAATGTACGCTTTCCATTATGTTAAATTTAATCATTTTCCTCCTGTTTTTTAGCTTATAACCAAAATGTAGGGCTGTGTGTGGGTAGAGAGATGTGTAGATTTTAACTGTTTAAAGATTTTGATTAACCAACTCTGGTTAATACAGTAAATGTCATATGAAAGAGTTCTGTTTTAAGAAGTAGGAATTTTAATATACCATATCATTAACAGTGAGCACTTAACTCTGGAGCCTGAATCTCTCAACTCAAAACTCTGTGATGTTTTCACTCTGTCTCATTTCTTCTCACGTGTGATTACAAGCCCCACATCTTAAACACACTTGGCTTTTGAGTCCCAAAGGCATCATTTTTCTTGCTGTTTTCTCAACTGCACAATACCTGCCCCCAGAGTACTGACCCTAGGACACAGGGCTCTAACTAACTGCCCTTATTTTCACTTTACAAGAGGAATGAAGGCTTTCATGGAGTAGACTGTCTGTTTGAAGCCAAGACTAGGGTTGAAAGAGCAGTTGCTCCTCTGACTAAATTGTCCCAAGAGCAAGAAGTCAGCCTGCTTGCTCTCCTGCCAGCCAGCCTCCCACTCCCATCCGCACCCCCTTTACCAAAGCAAAGAAGTATGCATCTATCTGCATAGTCATTAAAATGCACCACGTCTGAAACTGGCTTTCTCTCCCCCTATTCTACTTCCTGACAAAGGATTTGTGACAAAAGACCTTCTTCCCGGTTTGTAAAACAGTTGTGTAAAATTGGGACTGTAAAGTCACAGTTGACTGCTTTAATGGGGAACAGCTGGGAGGGTGTAGACACACTGGCAGGTTGAGACAGGGACTGGGAATGGTCCCCCATTCTGCAAAGGGTCGACTTAGTCACACCACCTGCTGCCCCTATTATTTCAAGAGCAAACCAGTCATGACAGCCTCAACAGACGGACACACGGCACCAGACGGTGCAAGGGAAGTTAAGAAAAGATAAATTAAGTGATCAATAAAGATAAGGGACCTGCTCAGCAGTAAATGGTGCTGACAGACCAGACAAAACATGAAGCAAACGGGCATTTGATAATGTGGGGTGTGCGGGGCTTAGCGTCAACCTTCATAGTATTGACATTTCGGGGACTACTGGGACATTGGCCATGGATTTCCCTGGCTGGGCTGACTTGAGTTGGAGATGGTGGACTTTATCTTTGCATTGTACACATAGAAGGGTTCAGGGTCCACTTTAGAAGTGTGGTAAGCCACCTAAATGGAAGAGGTCACTGCTGGCATTGACCCAGGCCAAACTAGGCAGTGCATGTGTGAAACTTGAGGTGAAGGTCCACAAAGCTGCCTCTTTCTTTCAAGTTATTTGTTGAACATTCATTCATTCATTTATTTATTCTATCTGTTCTTTAATGAGCCTCTATTATGGATGAGGCATAGTGTTGGGACCTAACAGGGAAGGGGGTATGGTAATTGTAATAGTGGTGATGGTACAAAACCATAGTCACCTTCCTGGAGGATATTGTAGATGAATGAAAGAGACACTCGGAATACCCCATCCCCCCACACTAGTTTAGATATAATCTCTTAGGTACTATAGTGGGGTGATGTACATGTTTGAGAGTGACTGAGTCTGCCTGAAGGAACCATGAACACTTCTACAGAAAAGTATAGGAAGGACAAGTTCAGGAAAGACATTTCTGGCAGAAGAAACAGCACAAAAAAGTACAAGGATGTAAAAAATTTGGGCTTCCTTCTCAGATCTAGATCGGGGGGGGGGTGTTCTCAAAGACACAGACCATTCTAAGTTGAAGGATTTGAACAGTATATTATTATTAATATAAATAGGAGGATATAGTGGAGGAGAATGAGAATTCAAGTTAATTTTTTGAGATGATTTAATGCTTCCAAGAAATTTTGGGGTTTTCCCATAAGGCTGCTCAGGCTTTATCTCCAGATAGTCCTGGGTTCTGGGCTTATTCCTCTCCACCATCGGTTTTTAAAAAGTTTTAGACTTGCATATGAGGTGTCCAGTTTTGTGTCTGGAAAATGAAGGGTTGGGATTGGCAGAAGAAGAGAGCAAGAGCAAGGCTACTCAGAGGGGGTGTGGCCTTAGCAGGAAAGGTCTTGATACTTCTCATTTAGAGTTTTACAATGTACAAAGTACTTCTACAGAATTATTTCATTTGGCCTCCCTCATGATCCCATCTATGACTTTGGAATGGGGATAACATCAGCACATCTGTGGGATTTCTTATTTAATATTTGAATTTAAGAATGGCTCCCTGACTATAATAAGAAGAAAGGACTTGATGGGAAGATGAGAGTAACTAAAATTATTGAGTGTCTACAACGTGCCAAGCACTTTAACATTTATTGTCTTATGTAGATTTGGCTGAAGGTAACAGAAAACTCAAAATAAGATTAGTTTAAACAAAGACAATTATTTTTAATCACTCATGAGATGTTTAGAGGTAGTCATCACAGGGCTGGCATGGGAGCCCTGCTATCTTAGGATTTAGGCCCCTTTTGCTCTATGTTCAATCACCCCCAGGGCCCAAGAAGTTTGTTGAGTTCCAGCCATTGTGTCTTTGATCCAAGAGATAGGAAAGATTAAAGAAGGGCCATATAACACTCCTAATTATATCTTACTGGCCAAAATTTAGTAATATGGCCACAACTAGCTGCAAAGGAAGCTGGGAAATGTAGTCTTTTAACTAGGCAGCAGTATGCCCAGATTAAAAGGAAGAGAATGGAAACTGGGGTGGTCAACATTAGCAAGTTTTGCTATCGAATTATTATCTCCGTAAGACGGCAGTTCGGAGAAAGTAAATTATAGGTCCCAAGTCATAAAACTGTAAAGTTATAGAGCCTCGATCAATTCAAGTTCTTCCGAATCTGAATCTGAGCTACTTCTATTATTAGAGGGCTCCAGCTGGACGTGGCCCGTAGGGTGTGGAATGGTGGTGGGACGTGGTGGGTAGGAATGAGAAATTTAAAGAATGAAAAATGGCAGTACATTGAATAGCATGATAAAGATCAGAACTGATAAAATAAAGAATCTATACTGTGTTTTCGGTAATAATAAAAACTTCATTTCTTGAACCTCAACCACATACAAGACTTTATTCACATTAGCTCATTAAAATTCCCAAATTTGGGAGATAGTTATTAGTTTTTATTTACCGATGGAGAAATTAAGACTGAGGATGGTTAAATAATAAGCCCAAGTATGACTTTCTGAGCTCTATTTTTATGCCACACTACCTCTCAATGTATCATTAGGAAATAGTGAATTTTGATTTATAAGTTTTATTTATATACAGTTTTTCTGAAATATTCCTATCATTAATTTAGAGCTGAAAGAAACCATGGCCCTCGCTATTCACTAATTTTCTTCTCACCAATAGTGGGGACCTGAAATACAGGAATATAACAATAGCAACAATGTCAATGACAATAGTTATAATGCCTTGGGTGCTGTCGGGTAGCCTTGTCTCCCAATGCTGGGCCTACTACCACTCACCTTCTTCCATAGCTCCTGTCAAGGGAAGAAGAGTTGCTAATCTGAATAATGAGAATCTAAAACATTGAACGGGACATGGTTACCAACAGACAGGATCACTGTGTCAATAAACCCCTACCATTCCTCCTACCTCTGCGTGGAGAGCAGATCGAGACAAGGCCCAGCGCATCAAGATGGGCCCAACCATCTGTCTCTCTCTCTTTTTCTTCCTCTCCCAGCCCCCTCCTTCTTCTGCTTCTTCTTCTTCTTCTCTTTCTCCTTTTCCTTCTTTTTCACTCTTTCCAACCCTGGCCAATGTTTTCTTCCTCTTTCCTTTGACCTCCTTCCCCCATAAGTCCACCAGAGGGTCAACAATTCTGAGATTTCAATCTGAGAGGAGTGTGCAAAGCTCTGCCTTGTCCTCAAGCTAAAACTACATGCCCCACCGCAGCTGGACTCAGGGAGAGGCTGGCAAGCATCTGATGCCAAGGTGCGGCTTTGATTTCCATTCTGCTTTTGTTCCTCATGTGTTTAGTCCTCTCAAAAGGGGGTCAGAGGCAATTGCAGGGCAGGATTTGAGTGTGTCTGGATTCCTCATTCAGATACCATCAATTCATCTTTCGCCATTTGGAAGAGGTTACCATGTACCAGGTACTGTGCTTAGCATTTTACGTGCAGGACCTCACACAGTGCACATAACAGTCCTCTAAAGGTGTTCCTATGACCGATGCGGAAACCAAGATTCATGGAATGAAGGACCTACCTGGGGCATGGCAGTGCCATCTGGATCAAAATTCAGGCCCTCTGGCTCCAGCCTCTGCTCTTTCTGATGGCTCATATTGGTCCTCTCCAATGTGCTAAGGGAGCTACGTGTGCCAGTCTAGCCTTGACTGGGAGCTGTGGCAATCCTCAATTAAGTGGAGGATCCCAGTTTTCTAAAGCTGTTGGAGTTTTGGCCATCCTAGTCTTTGATTAATGTTTTGCACCTGTAAGCTGCTTCTACACCAAGCTGGCTGTGGAACTGTTGTCCTGTTATGAACTGGGCTCTAAAACTCTAGTCCCGAGAAGGCCATGGTACGTTAGTGTTGCCTTATCTGCTTAATAGGCATATACCACATCCAGAAGTGATTTCAGCAAACAACTGGGAGCATTAAGACAGGGTGTGGGATGTACCAGGGACAGTTAGCTTGTGCTTCTTTTGACTGTTCTGTTTTCATGCAGTCAAGCTTTTCTTAGCAATTTCTGGATACATTTTTCCTCCTCATGACACTTGCTGATTTAAATAAGGGAGACATCAGAGCATCAGAGAGAAGCCTACAGCAAAGTGACTGAAAACGCCAGTTTTAATCCAGGCTCTTCTCCATCGTACCTTTGGATCTCTCTGATGCTTAATTTCTCTGCACATTAGTGTCTTCAGTTGCTTAATAGGGATGACAAAAATGTTGAGAGTCAATAATGTGCATGAGGGTGTTGTGAAATAACCAAACAGATGTCATTTTTTTTTTTTGGTAATGTTTTCAGCTCTAGTGTATGAACATTTTGAATGAAAGAGACCATGTCTCATTTGCCTTAGTTTACCTGTAACCAGAGAGACTAATACCTATGCTACCGGATTCTTGTAAGAATTAAATAAAATACTCCATATGAAGCACGTAGCATGGAGCCTACATAAATAGGTGGTAAATAAATGTTAAACCTTTCCCACCCAACTCCTTTATTTTATGTCCCCAGGTCTTAGCACATAGTAAACATTAATAAATATTGAGGTAGGCAGTATACCACACCAGTTAACAACAGAATAATAACAGTATTAATAATAGTCACTAATACTTACAGTATTGTGCAGACTCTGTACAAGGCAGTATTCTAAGTGATACATACATATACTCTTAATTCAATTAATCCTCATAACCACCTTTGAGGAGGGTTCTGCTGTTATCTTCGTTTACCAGGTGGGGAAACAGGCAGGAAGAGGTTAGTTGACTTTCCCAAGACATCACAGTTAACACCTAGCAAAACCAAGATCTGAACATAGACTGATTCCAGAGTTGAAGGCATAAATAACAGACCATGTGTTCAACTGCAAATGGACCTTCTCTGCAGCTCCTTCCACCAGAGGCAGAATATATTTTCCCAGCCTTTGAGCCTTGGCTGGCCTTGTGACTTGCTTTGGCCAATAGAATGCGGGGAAGTCACTATGAGTTCGGGGCCTAGATCCCAGCGGGCCTCGCAGCTTCTGCTCTCCTTCTCTGAAAGACTGCCACCATGTGCACAAGCCTGCATTAGTCTCCTTAAGGATGATGGAGAGGGAGGGCCAACTGTCCTAGCCATCCCAGCTGAGGCCCAGACCTGAGAGTGAGGCCATCTTAGACCATCCAGCCCCAGCCACACCAGCCCAGTCCAGCAACAGCCCTGCCAAACCACAGAATCATGAGATGTGATAAAATGGCTGTTGTTCTAAACCATTTAGTTTGGAGTGGTTTGTTATATAGTGAGAGAGCAAACTAGGGTGGCTCATCTTCTCAAAGGCTGAGTGTCCTTGGAGAGGCTGCTTAGTCTCCTTGAGCCTCAGTTTCCTTATTCAAATGAGAAAAATTATTCACATTTAGCAGGATACTGCGTGTCTGGCCTCTGCTGTATAGTAAGTAGGTGCTCAAAAATGTCAAATTCCTTCCCCATGAAGAATATATTATACAAAGATAAGCCTGAGAGCAACGCAAAGTGGCTAAAAGATCAACTTGTAGATCAGGATTACCAAAATTTCAGAGCATGGTAGGTCATAAATGCTTGGAACAAGTTAGGGGGGCGTGACTGAATTTTTGCTAAGAGAGGACTTACGGTATTGGCTGCATCTTTAAGGATCACTGTACTCTTGAGATTCAGGGAATCTCTGGCTTCAAGACTGTTATATGAGCCAGGATAAAACTTTCTCCTATTTCTCTTCCTCACTATCTTTCTAACCAGATTTCCTTGAATCCCTACTGTCAATGCTGGGTTGTGGTTAAAATCTGGGTTGTGGTACTTTGTTAGATTAGCCTCTTTCTAACCCTAACTTAGACACAGCAGAGAGTAGCCGAAATGTGAGCTGAATTAGCATCAAGCACAGGGGAACCAATCACTTTTATTAACACTGTTACCAGGAGTGGAAAAAATGATTAAAATAATAAAGGCAGAGGGACATAGAAATGGAAAAGTTTTGTTTTACTGACATAAACATGCTCATAGGATGGTTATTATGTGGTGTTTCATTTATTTATGTAGTTTTCTAGCTTGCTTATTTTTTGGTTTGTTTTGTTTTTAAAGATTTTATTTTACTGTGGGAAACATTTGGTAATGACTGGTATTGTGTTTCTCTGCTATTGCCTATCAGGGTCTCATTGGAATGCCTTAATCTCACTAAAAGATTCCACTAAAAAGCCTACAAATGACCCAGCTCAGACATTCAGCCTTGTTTTAATTTGTTCCTTCATTAAAGACATTAAAAGCATAAACTCAATTGAAATGGAATATTTCAGCAAGTGATAAAACAACTTGCACAGTAAGTTTCACATCAGAAATTGAGAATGCAGTAGGGGCAGTGGCTTTTCACTTAAAAAAAACACACACACTAAAAATAATAAGATAAACCTCCACAGAATCTGAGTTCAAAGCGTCTCCTATACTTCTCCAATGTTTTTAAGGAAGAAAATTAAAATTCTCAAATTCACATTTGCCCCCCTAAATTCTCTGGTTTCTTTGGTCCACATTTCCCTTCTTCACTATTTGCTGGTGTGAGTCCTCATCTCTGGGCTTTGCAAACCCCAGCACTGCTAATGAATAAACATCATCCTGTCTGTGGCGCCCCATACACTTTGGAGACAATGTTCAGCTTCAAAGTTCTCAGAATTGCCTGGTCCGGTTTTGTTAACAACATTAGTGGGACCTCATTGTTGGGGTGAGGGGCGAGACAATGGAGCATCTCTTACATCATCAACACAAGGAGTTCTGTCTCCAGCTGTACAAACAGCACAGGAAATGGATTTTTTTCTTCGTGTTATTTTTTGTCTATTAAAATTATGCAAACCGGGCAAATACAACAATTGCTTTGTGAAGCCTCTGAAATGTCTAACCATTCATTTCCCAAATAAGGAGCCTGCGGTGCGTTTGATGCTGAGGACTGTTAATCCCAAATGTGGAGACTAATAAAATAATAATAAAAACAAGGCCCAGAAGGGTTGATCAATTTCAATGATCTCTTGCTCTCTATCCTGGGATTGGACTAGGCGGGACGGGCTGCCTTCAAGTAGTACTTGAGTCGGGGCTGCATTTTCTTCTCCCCAGGCTTCTAGGCACCAATGTCTCTCCTTTGTGGCTGAATCGCCTAGCGGGGTGGTGTTTGGAGGTGCTCAGGGCCAGAGGAGACAAAGCAGTCCCGCTTCACAAAGGCAAGGGAGCCAAAGAAAGCAAAATTGAATCTCTAGCACCCTGCTCCTGAGTAAACAGACAAACTAATGGGTCTGCCATTTCTCCTCCCATCCAATTACTGGGCTCCAGTAGAGAGAATATGGCAACATCAGCTCACACAAATTCTAATACTCTTAATCCCTTCCATACATATAAACCTCACATCCACCCACATGACTTCATTACCAAAACCACCCAGGCAGGCAGTGTGAAGGAATGGGCCCAGCAGCTGCAGAAACCTGCCTTCTTCAAGTTTTAATCAGCTAATGAGGGATATGCAAATGAAAAGCTTATGGGATTATGGCTTGTCAGACAGCAGTTCACCCCTAGTGATAGAGGACTAATACAGGTGTTAGTAAACGCGTTATTAGGCCCGGCCTAATTTAGGCCTATTCATGCCACCATTGCACTCTTTAGCCCCACCATTTGTCCTCATCCTGGGCGCCCAGCAGGAGCCATCCTTAGGCCTGTGGTAGGTCCGATGTGAACTCCTCGCTAAAGATACAAAGTTAATAAATCCGGCCATTGGGTGTTTAGGCATACACAACACCATGAGAGGGGCTTTCTTCCTTTCCCCACGGGGGGAAGGGCCTGAGAAACTGCCATGAAGCAGTGAGAGGGGTTTTACTCAACATTATTCTCCACTTACTTCTGCCATGCCAGACTCCATCAGGCCAATGCTCTCTGGGAGTTGTGCATAGCCCATCATTTTTTGTTTTTATGTGGCCCAAGGCAGTTCCCTGGTGTCCCTCTTTCTATGGAATATGCAGCTGAGGACTATGCAGCTGAGGACAGGCGACAGAGGCCGACTGGCTGCAACTGGGCAGCTTTCATGGAGAAGCCACGACCAGGCAGGGCCAGATTCCCAGCTCTGCCAGTTCAGTCCTAAGAGAGGTCCACACTCTTTTCCTGCAATTCTGAAATGCTCTAAACTCAGAAAACCAAAGGGGTTCCGCCCCCTCCCAGAGGTGGATTTAATGGCCGGTGCGCCGGTACCTGCCCTGGGCCCCGACTTCTGAAGGCATGTATTTTTATTTTCCCTGTCTCTCTCTCTTTTTTTAAGGGGCGCAATATTTTCTTCTGTGCCGGGGGCCTCAACCAACCTTAATCTACCTCTACCCCTTCCCCAGCTTATCTAATACAAAAACCTGGCATGAACTGATGTGAGACTTCTTAAAACCTTTATATCCCACTGAAGTGCTGTTGTACACACCGTTGAGGGTTTTACGTAAAGTGTGTTATATGTCCAAAATTATCATTCTCAGATTATTTTAAAATCTGAATCCTGAAAAATACCTGGTCCAAGTGCTTCAGAAAAAGGAATTGTGGAGCTGAAGAATCAGTTAACCCAGAGGCAATCAAGCATTAGTCAACTTATTACTTTACTGCTGTTCATTTAACAAGTGTTCACTGAATACCTATACGTGGCAGGCACAGTGAGAGATGCTGATTCACAAAGAAGCAAGGGACTCAGGTCACGGTGTGTTGGTAGGTGTTTACTGAAAAAAAAACCCAACAAACCAAACCCTGATTTGTAATGTCTGTTGAGTTCTGTGGAGTAAATGTCCCTACCATGGCTGGTATCAAACAGCCAATGTGACGTTAGCTGCCTTGCAAAAATTCCTGAGAAGTTAACAATTAGCTCTTGCAAGCAAATGCTAGCTGGCTCCAGCGCAGCACTGGAGAGGACTTTTCCTCACGGTACTTACAGTTCGGCACAGTGGTTCTCGAAGGGTGTCTCTGAGATCAAAACTATTTTCCCTTAAAATGCTACCTGCCTTTTTTCCCAATATATTGACATGTGCACTGATGGTGCAAAAGCAATGGTGGTCTATCTGGAGGTGACAAATCAAGGTGTGGCATGCTAGTACCATCTTTGTGTTCTGTACCACCACATTCTTTCAGGAAAACAAAAAATGTCGGGCTCTCTTAAGCATTTCCTTGGCCCTGTCCGGGTAGCTCAGTTGGTTATTGCATCGTCCTGACACACCAAGGTTGTGGGTTCAATCTCCGATAAGGGCACAGACAAGAATCAACCAATGAATGCATATGTGGAACAAAAAATCGATGTCTGTCTGTCTATCTCTCTCTCTCTCCCTCCCCTCTCCTTTTCCCCCTCCCTCTCCCTTCCTCTCTCCAGCTCTAATATCAATATAATAAAAAATTTCCTTGATGAAGCAGTAAGAATTATTAATTTGATTAACTCTTGACCCTCGAATACATGTCTTTTAAATATTCTGTGTGATATCCTGGGAGGTACGTACAAAGCACTTCTTCCTACCAAAGCATGATGATTGCCTCAAGGTAAAGCCGAGTGTAGTTGTTCAAGTCACAACCACCGAACTGGACTAGCTGCTTTCTCATGAAATGCCCTTTTTGCACTCAAAAGAGTGACTGAGGGACAAACTGTGCTTATGTGGGCCTCAGAAAATAAGAATGCCATGTTGCTAAGGATAGGGGTTTCAGGCTTGTCGTTCCTTTTGAGGCGTTTTATTTTATGCAGATATGCGGCTCACATTTTTGTTTTCTTCATGCCATATTATTTAAACTCATTAAGGCATCTTATTATCCGAAAGAGTTCTATTTGCAATTGCTTCTGCAGACTAAATAATTGCTACCACCACTGCTAGCCCCTCTGTCCTCCCCAAATACCTTTTAATCTGGGCCCATACACTAAACTTTCTAAATTTTGTAGTTCCTTGGGTTTGAAATTAGCTTCATGTACAACAACTTGGTTTTTAAAATGTTCTGGCCTAGTCTTGCAAAATTAAGGTAAACACTTATTTAATTGAGCCAGTTTTATATGGATGTGCTAATGTGACCTTTGCATTCTATCCATGCCAACACTGTCAGAACTCAGAAAGTTGATATAAGCATTCTGGTGCTAGATTAAATTGACCAGGGGTGTTTTCAGA